>CAUYPK010058274.1:0-30875 GCA_963574355.1 Loris lydekkerianus | reverse complement strand
TGTCACAGGTTTAGACTGCTTTTTCAGTTCAGCAATGACAGCATCAACAGCTAACATCACACCTCTCCTGATTTCCACTGGATTAGCACCTTTGCTAATCTTTTCGAAGCCTTCCTTGGCAATGGACCGTGCCAACACAGTAGCCGTGGTGGTACCATCCCCAGCCTCTTCATTTGTGTTACTGGAACATCTTGAACAAGTTTAGCTCCAATATTTTTATATTTATCCTTTAAGTCAATTGACTTTGCAACAGTCACACCATCTTTTGTTACTTTGCCACTTCCCCAACTCTGTTCAATAATCACTGTTCTTCCCTTTGGCCCCATTGTAATGGCTACAGCATCGGCTAAAAGGTCTACACCTTGAAGCATTAAGGCTCAAGCATCTGCACCAAATTTTACATCTTTGGCATAAGCCCGAGTGAGATGGGGAGCCAGTGCTCTGGACACTAGTCTTAACTGGCAAAGAACTGTGGCTAATTGAAGCATTTCTGCAGAGCGGCGGCAGGGTGTGAGCGCGGCATGGCAGGTTGTGGGCGGTGAGTGAGGGCTTTTTTTTGTTTGTTTGTTTGAGACAGAGTCTCACTTTGCCACCCTCGGTAGGGTACTGTGGCATCATAGCTCACAGCAACCTCAAATTCCTAGGCTTAAGCGATTCTCTTGCCTCAGCCTCCCAAGTAGGTGGGACTACAGGCACCTGCCACAACACCTGGCTATTTATTTATTTTTGCAGTTTATGGCCGGGGCTGGGTTTGAACGCTCCACCTCTGGCATATGGGGCCAGCGCTTTGAGCCACAGGTGCTGCCCCCACCTGGCTATTTTTAGAGATGAGGTCTTGCTCTGGCTCAGGCTGGTCTCGAACCTGTGAGCTCAGGCAATCCACCTGCCTTGGCCTCCCATGTGTTGGGATTACAGGTGTAAGTCACCGTGTCCAGCCACAGTGGCCCTTTTAGCTTGTTATCTCTTGACATCAATTATTATTAACATTACTGTTCTAGACAATCTAGTATTTTACAAATACTATGTATTATTAAAGCATACACATCCTAGAACTTGAGAAAAGTTTATATTACATAAACATTCATGATTGTGAGGATGTGTGAAAAGTTTTGTTCATATAATATTGTACAATATAAGTGATCACAATCAAGTCCAAATAGATTGAAAACTTCACAGGTGAAAGTGGATTTGATGGACTTGAATTGGCCTGATATTCATCAGGAAGGACTAGGAAATCTGGAAGCAACCCATGTTTGAAGTAGTCTGAGGTCAGGAAGACATCTTTAGAAAGGGGGAGAGTCTCTGTGAAAGGCTCTCAACAGCTGGGTTGTAAAAGGTACAGCTGGAGCATTTGAGAGGGAAATTGGAAAGGCCTGAAACCACAGAAGAATGAGGGTAAAATGAGATGTGCCTTGCTCAGAACAATAAAGGAAAGGCAGGAACAGCTGCAGAGTTTGGAGCTGAGATGCCTGGCAAACCCAGTCACACAGAAAGACAAAATGAACAGTGATGGGAAATATACGTCTGTCTATCTATCTATTATCTATCTATCTATCGTCATAATCTTCATATTTGAAGATGAGGGGGAAATAATATGCTTGGAAAGTTCTGAGAGATTAATTGCATTAATAAAGATTAAAAGCTAGAGAGAATTGTATTGACAGATATTTTCATTATGCTTTCAGGTTAGCAAATACCATACTAAGACATGCTTGGATCTCTACACTGGCTACCCAAAAAAATTATGTTGAGTTTGGTATATTCTAAATGCTTAATTGGAGCATTTAAAACATCCCTTAGTCTATTTATACATGGAGTAATAGGTAATCAATTTAATATGCTCAAGCAATTTAAAAATATTAAAACATTTCCATAATTTTGAGATATTTTTCATCTTAATTATAATATGGTCCTATAGTCAATTAATTTTTTCTTTTATTATTGGCTGTGAGCTTTTATAAAATTGCTGCTTGGTGCAAGAGCTGCTGTCTATCTTTGGGTTATTAAAAGTTGCTGGTACGAATTTAAAGGAAAAATAATATTAATCTCTCCAAATACCTTTTTCATCAAATTATGTAGCATTGTCCTGCATAATACACTCTGGCAAAAAGTAAGTGTGATCTTAATTGTTTCACTTGTTTATTCCAGGGAGGAGCCTATGGAGCACTTACAGTAATTAACATATTTTCTCTGGTCTTCTCATTTTGTTAATGATATCTTATTGAAGGCTGAGCAGTAGTTACTGCCCACCAAGGTACATATGCTGAAACAAATTAATGGCCGATGACCAATAATGATTACACTTGTAATTATCTTTGTGAAGTATAATCAGAAAAAAATTAAAATTAAAAATAATTTTCTGTGAAGCTAAAATTAACCTGTTTTGCTAATCTGAGCTAAAAATCATATTAACAACTTAACAGATAAACAATATTCTACAACTTTATCATCAGGTCTACCAGTTCATATGTTACAAGAGACTTTTCTTCCCAATGTTTCAAATTTTTACCCAGTAGGATATAAAAATAAAAGCGTTCAGAATAAGACACACTTTATTTTTACTTTAGGCACGACTTTTAGGTATTTTTAGCACTTTGACATTAACAACATGATTTTTCAGTAATTTTTTTTTTTTTTAAGACAGAGTCCACTTTTTCACCCTCAGTAGAGTGCTGTGGCGTCAGAGCTCACAGCAACCTCCAGCTCCTGGGCGTAGGCGATCCTCTTGCCTCAGCCTCCAGAGTAGCTGGGACTATAGGCGCCCGCCACAATACCCGGCTGATTTTTCAGTGATTTTAAGAAGTTAATCTAATTTTTTATATCAGGAAACAGTATTTCCTTTTTCTTCTTCAGATTGTTTTCCCCTTCTGCTTCTTGTTATCAAACTGTGCTTAGGAAATGCTGGGACATTTGCCAGTTTTAATAATTTCAATACCTTTTAATTCTCAAACTTTATTTCTTGCATTAACAAAACGAAGAGTAATCTTCCAATAGCACTGGCTGCTATAACTTGGGATCCATGGTGGTGATGAATGGTCAATTTCCATATGATACAATTTGATTTTGTAAAGTTGAGAAGCTTGAAACTTTTCTTTTTATACTGTAACCACTTCAGCACCTACCTAATACATGTAGAAAAGAAAGCACAACCTTAGCTGAAAAGTAGCACAGTATACCATTGGTATTCTTTGGAGTGATATGGCAGATCTGGTATCTAAATTTGTCACTAATTAACCACATTGTTTCCTAGCCTTGGTTTTCTGGCTAACCAAGTGTTAGCCTTGGTTTTCTAACACTAGTGTCTAAATCTGGATAACTACTTTAAATATATGCAATTTTAAAGCAATCTTAAAAATATTTAGTTCAATGTCATTTTTAGAGTAGTTAATAAAGTGTAATGATTTAGTTGATTGTAGAGTTTTGTTTTTTATGAGAATTTGAGTTTCTATGGCATAAAAGTTAAGTTTTGACATATTTTTATACTTTGTTATTATGTGTGAGTTCAATAAAGATTTCTTGAAAGAAAAAAACAAATGTCAAAATATTTGGCTTTGGATCATCGGTAGGTTGCTATGTTGTTATAAACTGTCTTGTCAGGTATCTTTTTGTCTCATAAGTTGACAATCTATATGATAACTCAAATATTTTACAACGAAGCAATTGAGGCTTGATACTTGAAGTCTTATTATTTGGATATGGATATTGTGATCCTGCTGTCATGAGTTGACTATCACATCCACATTACCTTTTCATATATGAGGAAATTGAGCACAATGAGAATTATTTAGAATTCTCATTATTATTTGTTATTATTTAAAAATCTCTGCCCCAGAGATGCTAGTCTATTTATTGGAGTCTATTGATGCCTTATTTAGATGCACTAGCAAAAATTGTTATCTAGCACTAAGATGTTTTAGGACTTTGGACTGGTTTTAATTTTTCCTTTCAGTTCGTGGGAACTGGTGTTCTAGGCCTGGCTGAAGTTGGGTTTAGATTTTTGACAGGTTTTCATTTGTGTCCCATTTGGATGTTTTTCAAAATGTCCAGCTTATTCACACTGCATCTGAATAAGCATTACCCAATTGTTCAATTCAAATTGTCTGGTGTGTTTCTAATTAGTATTGTTAATGTTTGCAGATTATTCTTAATAAAATGTAGCTTTGTGCCTAGAGAAATTATTAGAAGTTTTAAAGAACAACTTAAGTTTTTAAAAATTGTCTTGGATAGAGAGCTCTCCATTAGGGGGAAATAAAAATACAGCAGAGGAGCTAAAATAACTATCTCATGATAAAATTCCCAGTCTGAGATAATTTTAGTAGTCATCCATCAATATATTTAGACCTATCGAACTAAATGTTTTAAAAATGTATATAGACCGTACTTAATTGGTGCTATCTTACTATACTAATAATTGCAGTAAATTTTAATTATGTTCAGACCCAGCGTATACCTGCACATTAGTATTTTAACAATTAAAAAAAGATAGTTTGCTACAATATGAAGTTATAATTTTTCTCCTCTTGTAACTTCATCAGTCATGAGTGAAAATAAAAGCAAATTCTAACAAATGTACTATTATCTAGAAGTACGATGGGAAAATACACGGTTATGTTTTTAGCCTGAAATCATGAAATGTTTTTTGTTCATTTTGCTCAAGTTCTTTTAATGATTTTGAGAAAGATCCTTATTTAAGAAGCCAAAGCAGGGAGAACCTGAAATTTATTTAATTAAAAACCACCATGACTTTAAAAAAAGTGAGGTATTGGGCACTTACGCTGTAGTCTTCTGTCTTTGCTAAGCTGTGAATCATGAACTAGAACAAATGGATTTATCATTCAGAGACATATTGTTTAATCTTAATGTCCTGTATTTTTCCCTGTCTGGAGCATATTTAGATCCTTTCAGAAACTGCTACATGTTTTATCAGTGTCACTGGTTTCAGTTGATATCTGTATGTTTAAATTTTCTTAAAATTTATACGAACATTTACATTAAAAAATTAAATGTATAGACACGTATCTTGTCTGTAAAAGAAAAATAATTCAAAGGAATAAATTGCTTCTCTTATTTTGTTCATACATTTACTAGAACTCTTCTATGTCATTTTCTTTGATGATGTGTCTATTTTGGAATTATGGTCATAAGAATATCATATTCATTATTATGTTTTTGGAAATAATTCAACATCTCCATTCAAGGACTGACTGGATCGTGTTTATGGAGGCTTTTCCAGGCATCTGTTCTTAGCCACAGCTGAGAACAGGGCCTACGGTGAAGACTGGAAGGATCCACCTAAAATTTGTTGAATTAAGTCCTTGCACCTGGATATAATTGTCATGCTGCTGTGCTGGGGTTTTCTTAAGCTACTGGTAAAACAAATTAGCTCAATTTAAACTGGCATCCAGTAGAGAAGCAACACCTCACCTCATAGAATGTTTTTCAAATAATTATTTTTATATTGCCAGCTTTACCTCATGAATATTTTTCCTGGAGGCTGGGTGAGAAAAAAATGTAGCTAAACCAGAGATGTGATAAAAATTCCGCTCATTTTATAGGCTTTGATATTATTGCCGTATAATTAAGATATGGGTAAATATGTGATCATAATTTCAGTTAAGCTGATTATTCCCCTTGCTAAATAAAACATTAATTCAGGTATTTAGGTGTGAGGTAAAGTTTAAGAAATATTCTTCTATCTGGACGCAAGTCACATAAGCCATTGCTGTATTTACTGTGGACTTTATGACATTACTATTTATTTATTTATTTTTTCCAGTGTTTGGCCGGGGCTGGGTTTGAACCCACCACCTCTAGCATATGGGGCTGGCACCCTACTCCTTTGAGCCACAGGTGCTGCCCTATGACATGACTATTTTTATAGACAGAGAAAAATGTAATAATCACAATAAATAGAAGACAAGATCAATTTCTGTTTGTCAGCAGAATTTATGGATCTCATTTGGTTATGCATTTTTCAGTCATTTATACTTGGCAAGCAAATTCATAAGCTTTCTAAAAATCTAATAAATTCAAAACTTCAGTAGTTATTAAGAAAGGGACGGTGCATATGAGCTGATGGACTCATAGCTGTACATATTTCTTTATATGCTCATTACTTATCCACTTAAGACAAATTTCATGGGCACCAAGTAGGTGGAAAGTAAGGTTCTCAGAACTGAGGGTGCAGCAGGGAAACACGGGGACTTCTTTTTTTCCTGAAGTTTACAATTTCACTGGGGAGACAGATTTAAAAAAAAGAAAAAGCAGAAGAAGAAATGAATTAAGAATAGAATTTCAGGAAGTGTTAAGTTCTATGAAGAATATTACTGGGCTAATTGAGAGTCAATTAGGCTGGTCAGGAAGGCTTCTCTGAGAAAGTTTTTTCTCATGTATGTATCAATAAGTACATATGTTAGTTGCATTCATATAAGCATTTTTAGAAGAATATGTCTTTGTATTTGTAGTTCCTTGTACCATGTTTGGGGGAAGGTGAAAGAAAAATGGCCTGCCTGATTGGAGATGGAAGGCGTCCAGCATTGAGAAAAGTCATTTTACCTGGGTAGGGGGATCTGGAAGATTCCTGGTATTATTTTTTTCCTTAACATAAGATACATAATACAATAGGTCAATATTATAAAATGATTTACTACAAAGGTTTATCTATACAGTCTTAATAGAGCCTTTCATAGCAATTTTTTCTTCAAAAATTGTCACCTCTTCCTCTGTCTTAATAACTTGTGCATATTTCTTTCCTAGCACATGCTATACATCATTGCCTTTATCTGTATGCAAGGACATTTTTCTTTAGAGATTTTCCTCCTTGGTAGGCTTTTTCCTTTAATATGTCTGTGTATTTCCAAAGCGTTATACCATGTCTAACATTTATTTATAAGCAACATAAATTTGTTTCACAAGAAGTGTGTGATAGCAGGGATTCCACTGTATTTCAATTGAAATGTTCAGAATTGATTATACAGGAAATTTTCACTTCTATGTTGATATTCTGAGAGTCAGTTATTATATGTAAGTGGCAGAGCTGACTTCCAAAATCTGGCAGTGCCGATAGCTGACTTGTGCTTATTGCTGGTAGTGGCGTTTGATTACTAATGACAATACTTTGTGGCTGCTGGAAATACCTACCAATATTTTTGCCCTTTTTGGTATTATCTATTGGCCACTACATACAATATTCTATCAAATCTTGCCAATTATCCTCCGATACAGGATTTATCAACCCACTGAGTAATTCAAACTCAGAATAAAAATCTGCCTGACGTCACCACGCTGGTTGTAGATTGAAATAGACTATAATAATATGTATGCTGAATTGTATTTATGTAGTGTATTGTGTAGAATAATAACAGTATAAAATTTAAAGTTAAAAATTGATAAAATGATCAATTTATGTACCTCATATGTGTGATGTTATATGGTAGTGGGATATTCTTTTGAATGGTGAAGAACAGGTGTGAAGTGGCTGGGATATGTATTTTGGTGAAGTTTGGGATGCTGCGTGTGCGTGGTCTATACAAATACTTGCATAGCTGTTCGACACTACTAGGTTTGTATTTATTATCATGCAATGTCTTCCTCTCCTTGTAATGAACTTGGAGGAGAGGGGCCATTTCCGGTTATCTTCATGTTTTCAGTGCATAACACAGTTTGTGGAACAGTCGAGATACCTATAAAAATGCGTGCTAAAACCTCCCAAATTTAACAAAAAAATTTCTCACTAAAATGATTCAGAGCATTGGAGCCCCTAAGATTTTTAATCCCATCAGCTTAAAAAAAAAAAAAAATACACTCATTAACAGAAGAAAACAACAAGTAAATACCTGCTATTATTTTTGAGTTCAGTGGAGTTTTACTTTTAGTGTAAGATAATGTTCAAAATTAGGCAAACATACTTTATCTGCCTATGGAATGATAAAGAGGAAGGTCAGGCCTCACTACTAGTCATTTATTTTACATTTGTATGTATGTAGGTAAAGAGAAAGTAGAACTCACCCAAAATTCTTTGAAAAGTTTCAGTACACAGACTTGATTCTGCGCAGCTCAAGTGAAGAGACAGTCTGGATATAAATGTGAGCGACACGTACAAAGTCTTGTTTTTACATGATTATACATTTCGGATATTAGAACAAATAAGAATATGATTCTTAATGGGCTCAACTTCAATAGTTAGGAGTACAGCTGGAAAAGGGACCTGTCCACAATCTCGTAACTAGGAGTAGAAAATGATTTTTGTAGAAACTCCTTACAGACTGCGTGGTTCAAGTCTGAGGATGTGTTTATTCTCTTATTTTTGAGAGGGGGGCACTTTGTTAATGGAATTAGGACCACCCTAGGAGTAATCTCTCACCGTATTATGTGCTGCTTCAGATATCCCAGTGAAAGCAAGTCTCTAAAATTTCTCTTAAATTAATAGTTAGACCAAAATGTGACTATGACAGGGTTTAAAATTTTCCAAGTTGTCTGATCTAATCTTAGTGTTCGAAGTATAACTCTGAAGAGAAATTAAATTATGTTTTGTTGATACCGTTGTAAAGACTTATTAGAAGGCCGTGGAAGTTACCTGTCTGTCATCAGTGATTTGTTTTATGGGACCAGATGATATATTGTATATTTCATGGAAACTCCATGTTTTCTAGTGTTTGATGCCTCAAATTTAATTCCACAAACCGATCCCCATGGAGTGGCTATACTAAATTGATACGGGGATAGATAATTGGAAATGAAGAGGTGAACAATCATCTAGTTGCTCCAGACAAAAACTAAAGAGGCATCTTTGGTTGTTCCTGGTTCTTCATTACTGCGAGTGCTCTGCATTTTGCTTTCAAAAACAACCATTGTGATCCTATTGATTTCTGTGCATCTGTGCTCGTGCCGGCCACTGTCTTCTGTCGCCTGGACTACGTGCTGACTTCCCTGCCTCCGGCCTCCCACTTTAGACACTCTGAAATTCATTATCCACGCAGGACCCTGAAAGATATTTTTTAAAGTGTAGGTTAAATTGTGTCAGTCCTTTAAAAGCCTTTTGTCGCTTTATTCCTAACAGCCCAAACAGAAAATAACCCAGATATTCATCAGCGGGTGAATGCATAAACAAATGATAGTAATTCCTACCATAGAATTCTTTCGGCACTCATGAACAACTGGTACACAGGACAACATGGCAGAGTCTGGTAGGCATTATGCTAAATGAAAAAAGGAAGACACAAAAGGCTCCATGATGCCATTTATATTGGGGAAATTACAGGGACAAAATTGGATCATTGATTGTAGGGGGTAGAGAATACAGAGAACTTTTTGGCATGATGTGAATAGTCTATTTTTTGATTGTGGTAGCTGCACATCTTATACATTTTTCTATTATCACCAAATTGTTATACATGAAAAGGATGAACCTTATTACATATATTATATTTATATTTTATTATGTACATAATATTCAAAATAATAAAATCTTGCTTTTACATGATTATGCATTTCAGATATTAGAACAAACAAGTATATGATTCTAAATGGGTTTAACTTCAGTAATTACAAGTACAGGATAAAAACACAGATTTGTCCGCAATCTCTGTTAACTAGGAGTAGAAAATGATTTTTGATAGAGACTCCTTACAGAGTTTCATATATATATTTATTTAGAGAGAGAGATCCAATCTGATAGAATGCACATGTCTGTCCCCCTAGAAAAAAAATCACACAATAATCACGCATTCTTATCTTCATAACGTTCCTCCCTTTAACTCTGAGAATTGTACAGGTGTTTGTAGCCTGTGAGGAGCTTCTCGATAAATGTGACTTAAGAAAATATAATATATTCTAGAGCCTCTTCTTGTGTTTAGACTAAGATTCTACAACCCTGATAATGGCCTGTCAAGGCCCTTCAACTTTGTTTCTGCCCTTTACCTGTTTTATCACCTCAACTCACATTCTTCTAGATTATGTAGTGAATTCTCTTGGACCTTTGATATTTAACTTTAAAAACAAAGAAATTTTTAGCATTCAAAAATAACATTTAGTATTTATTAATGAGGATTTTTTTTTTTTTCTTTTTTGCAGTTTTTGGCCAGGGCCAGGTTTGAACCCACCACCTCTGGTATATGGGGCCGGCACCCTACTCCTTTGAGCCACAGATGCCACCTTATTAATGAGGATTTAAAGTATAAAACTGTGTATTAATAACTCCATGGCATACAACCTATATTCTGTCATAAATCAAAACCCTTATCCATAAAATATATCCCTGGCATACAACCTATATTCTGTCATAAATCAAAACCCTATATCCATAAAATATACTTATGATAATAGGCATCCTGATTTTTAGTTTATGCAGAGCAAAGAGAAGAGGCAATCATTCTAAATATCTGAGGGGTGAGAAACTTAGTCCATAGGCAGGGATCTTCTCTCTGTTAAACATGGTAAAAATAAGACAAGCTTATCCTATATTAATTAAACAAAAGATCTTCTACCTCTATTAGGTAACAGGGTACATAAGGGGTCATTATTTACCTTATAAAATATGAAGATTGACTTTCATTAAATAATAAGCTCTCCTATGTTACTTACAACTATAATTTGACATACAAATATTCAAGTACAGTCCTGCACTGCATAATAATGTTTTGATCAACAACGGATCACAAAAATAATGGTGGTCCCATAGATAGTAGCTCTGATAGTTTTAACATGCCTTTCTATGTTTATGTATGTTTAAATATATTCTTACCACTGTGTCATGGTTGCCTGCAGTATTCAGTACAGTAACGTAGTCTGGGAGCAGTAGGCTATCTTGCCTAATGACGCAATTCTCAGAATGCATCCCCATTGTTAAGTGACATTACCGTACATATATTTCTCTTCTCGTATATTGAATATGGGTTAGTGCAGTTATGTTAGAGTGAGGACAACATATAAAGGGGTAGAGACTGTGTGCAGAAAATGCACACACAAGCACCCACCCAGACATTTTACTCGGTTCTAAGAAAAATTCATGTTTCTAAAAGTGGGAAGATACGAAAGTAAAAGTTCAGCTCACAGATGTCTAAATTAGAGTTACAAATCTTCCATAAACTCAATAAAACAGATTCACTTACATCAATGAAATGGCATCTTGGAAATACAAGTCACATCTATTATTTGGTAGTGACTTGTCACACATTTACATATTACGGACCAGGGGAGTATGTCAGACTAGACAACATGTTTAGCTCATGTGAGAATCAGCAAAATACAAATGTATTTTGTAGTGGGATTATGGAATCAAATTTTATGAATTTTTCAATGCACTGTTTCCTTTTTTCCCTTCTCTCTATGTCCATCCTTTTTTCCTTCCGCATCCTTCCCTCCCTTCCTTCCTCCTTCTCGCCTTCCTTTCTTTCTTCCTTTCTGCCCACTTCTCACTCATCTTTAGTCTTTGTTCTTTTTTGCAGTTTTTGGCTGGGGCTGGGTTTGAACCCACTACCTCTGGCATATGGGGCCGACGCCTTACTCCTTTGAGCCACAGGTGCCACCCCCTTAGTCTTTGTTCTTATCTGCACTGATTCTGATCACTGTAAGAAGTTTCCAGTTTGTGGCTCTGGAATATCTTCAATTCACCTGAAATCTGTGCTGTTTCACTTGAGTATAATACATACACAGATCACTGGCTAGTCTGAGTCACAGAATTAGTTTCTGTTCTTTTAGTTAATTTCCTTGTAATGTCCAAGAACAGGATAACATTACTCAGGGAACATCTTGTGCAATGATGCCACATCCATCACTTGACTAAGAGCTTGTTTTCAACTTTATGAACCAGTGGGGTGACCTTATGTTCCCAAGAGAGGGCCTAAAATGCACTGGGCAACACTCTGGCTCTTGAAATGGCTGTTCAATGTTACAGATGTTCAGGTGACTGACTGATGGCTTCCTCCCCCTGTATGACAGCTCCTGGAAAGCTCTAGGATGTGACTTTACATTGGATGACTCTCAGGAGCTAGGTTGGATATGGCATAGTCTCAAGGCGTCCCTAGTCGGAAGTTCTTCCAGCAGGTCTGGTGAGTTCTAAAACTTTCCTGGCAAACCAATTTACTCTGACAGCACCGAGAAACAGAAGGGAAATAGCAAGGTCAAGGCCTTCACGAGTGTAGTGTAGCATGGTGGTTAAAGCTTAACTCCAAAGTTGAGATTGTGCAGGTTCAATTCCTAATTCCACTCCTGCTGGTGCATGGCCAGGGCATCAGTTTTCTTATTTTTACTACATAGTAATAAGAAAAATAACAGTGACAGTAATAATATTTCTCCAATGGAAGTAGTCTGAAGATCAGAGTAAATTAACACGGCACCCAGCACAAAGTAAACATTTACTAAATGTTACCTACTAACATTGTTGTTCCTGCTTTTTGACTGTTATTCTAAACCAGGGGTGCTCAAACTAAGGCCCACGGGCCACATGAGGCGGTGTGAATTGTATTTGTTTCCGTTTTGTTTTTTACTTCAAAATAAGATATGTGCAGTGTGCATAGGAATTTGTTCATAGTTTTTTTTTTTTTTAAACTATAGTCCGGCCCTCCAATGGTCTGAGGGACAGTGAATTGGCCCCCTGTTCAAAAAGTTTGAGGATGCCTGTTTTAAACCTTAGAAGATAATTTGGCCATAGTAGAGTGATTACCAGGGATTTACCAATTTTGTCAGTTGTAAGAACAATTTATAGACAATTATGGTAAAGGTAAATGCAAGGAGCTAAACAAATTAGTTAAATGCGTAGGGGTGCTGGGATTTAAATTATTCTTCAACAGTTTGTATAGCGATAGGAAAATTAGGTGTTTTGTGTCAATTTATTTTGTTACTTCAGTTTTATGCACAAACATTCATTTTCTTGATTTTGTAATTACATATAATATTTAAGGGCACCAAAATATTACTTAATGGAGGAAGTAGCTTACAAAGTAAACTAATATGTGTTATATTTTTCCTAGGATAATTTGCTATGAGAAATTGAGTTAAAGGAGAAAAATAAGTTCTTTTAGAGTTCCTCTAGCATTGTTTAATCCTTCTTACACAACATAGTAAAATAAAACAAAAACCTTATTTATCTCTTTTTACTGAACATGCTTTCTCTGGTAAATTATATGTGGCGAAGGAAGCAAATTATAGAAATGACATCCTCCAGCAGACAAAAAGGCAAATATCACTAGATGTTTTAACATAAAATCCACAATAAATTTCCAATGCTTTTTACATCTATTTGCTCTTTGTCTTCTTTTTTGTTATTATTTTTATTATAACTGCAACTTATAGAAATTAATAAGTACCAGTTAACACAGAGCAAAGGTTAAGCAAAGCTAATTTATACAAGAAAATTTAAATTCCAGCTAGAAAAGCAGGAAGACCTTTCTCACGTCGTAAATACATTATTCGTGCAGGTCATTTTTACTTGCTAAGTATTTCCAGACATCCAGATACTTCTTATTCTCAACTCTCTCTCTCTGTGCTTTGGCCAGCTAAACCACAAGGGGCGAGCAGCCCAGAGATTAGCGAACGTTGCTCAGTTCTCCCAGAAAAAGGTTGTGATCAAATCTGAAGAGGTTCCCAGAGCTCTGAGAGGATGCAACGTTCTCATTTAGCAGAAACGCCCGTGACTGATGTTCTTTTGGAATTCTTCTGGCTATGTAATCTTGGGCAAATTTCTTTCTTTTTCTATTTCCTGACATGTAAAATGAGAGAACTGTTATCTACCTTGCAAACATTTTTGCAAGAATATTTGTTAAACACCTGCTCAGGAAAAACTGCTTGTTCCGTGTGAAAGCTATGACAGTAGTTAAAAAGGTGGTGCCATTGGCTTGAATTCTGACTAAAATGAAATAATAATTGTGTCTACCACTAAAGGTTGTTGGGTGGAAGCTAGTATATAACAGAGGCAGTATCAATCCTTGATACATTTTAGTGCGTTTTTCTGACTAGTGGCCCCAAAACTCTTGTTTTCACTCAAAAGCAGATCAAATGAATATATTTGATATGGACTGTAGGAATGATGGAGAAATGAGATGAATTTCAAAAACAAATGCAAAGAATAACCACATATTGTTTACGAATATGTGATTTGAAGTTCTACATGTAGAACTTCAAATAGTTCTACAATAGTAACATCATTTCCATCACAGAAACATTTACTGAATGAAATAGTTTTGACCAGTTAGGTCTGTGTACTCCCTGGACAGTTTCATGCAAGCACCAAATAAGATGGCTTTCTAGAGTCTTCCCTTGACTGGCAAGTATTTTGTGTTGTCTGAGGGAGTTTAACTTTCCTAACATCTTTAATAATTAGTGCCTGTAGCACTACTAGCTTGAACTTGAACATTCAGGGATATTCTTTATTATCTTAAGTAAAAAAAGAGTATTTGATGATAACATGTAAAATATGCAAGCTCATTTGCTCTTTAAGATGAGATGAAAGGAAATAGTTTTATTTTATATTAGAAAAAATGGGCTCGTGCTTCCCAGATGTTAACAAGTGCAAAGCAGATAATACAATCAACCACAATAAAACTCTTCTCTGGCCAAATTGATGACTAACAAGATTAATTAAAAGTCCAAACAGAGATTTTTATTGCAGCATGTCTCTGAATCCTATTTATTGAATTATTTTTGGAGACAGGATTTCACTCTGTCATTCAGGCTGGTGTGCAATGGCATCATCATAGCTCACAGCAACCTTGAACTCCCGAGAAAGTGATCCTCCTGCCTCAGCCTCCTGAATAGCTGGGTCTATAGGATCCACCATTCCCAGACTCAGAATCTTTATTAAAGTGTACGCATATTGAAAATCACTAAAGAGTTTTATAATGTGTTTACTATTGTTGTTTGACCAATTAATTCTTTTCTTGAAGAGCAATTGTTAGGAATACATTTTTGGCAAGTGCTGGGCTAGAAGATCACACGTTTTCTTGTCTTCATTTTTAAATGAGGAGAAATCAAGTTCATACAAACCTCACCTGCATTCTCACCTTGTTTGTTGGGTCAGTTCCACTGGGGCCATTCTTGTAAAGCTGGCTTACCAGGCAATTTGTAATGATAAGGGGTTATGGCTCCTGGCATCTCCCTTTTTTCTCTCCTCCCATTTTTAGAAGTGGAAGCTGTCCTAGGTTCATAAAAATGCTGTTTGGAGTACTAAGAGTGTCTGAAAATAAGAATGGGAACTAGAGTAAAGTGTTATCTGTGGTTTAAAGTACAAAGAGAGAGGGATGACGCTGCAAACAAAAGTTGATATCCACAAGAACAATCTTGGAATTGGAAATATTACTGTGATTGGGCAATGCTTGTGCCTCAAAGGAGTGGGGCACTTGCCCATATACCGTAGGTGGAGGGTTCAAACCCGGCCCTGGCCAAAAAACTGCAAACAAACAAATATTACTGTGACAGGGAGTATTAGAAGCATCAGTAAAATCACATCTGTGATAATAGTAACAATTATTATTGTCACGAGTTTTATTCATCATGTTCCAGGAACAAGGGGAAAAATAGGAAAAGAAAATCACAATTGAGGATCCAAGTTTTGTTTTATATTGTTTTTGTCTTTTAACCTTGATACTATTGAAACTATTAAAACTTAATACTATTGACATGTGGGGCCAGAATTTTTTCTTTATTGTGAATAACTACCCCGTGCATTCTAGGATGTTCCACAGCATCTGTAGCTTCCACTGACCAGTTGCCGTAGGACCTCACCC
This sequence comes from Loris lydekkerianus, assembly GCA_963574355.1. Classification (NCBI taxonomy): domain Eukaryota; kingdom Metazoa; phylum Chordata; class Mammalia; order Primates; family Lorisidae; genus Loris; species Loris lydekkerianus. The sequence continues at coordinate 15,156 of CAUYPK010058274.1, read as the reverse complement.
TAATTTGAAAAAGTCTCTAGATGTTGCCAAATGTCTCTGGGGGAGAAAAATCATCCCCGGTTGAGAACTGTTAGTTTAATCCTTTCCCAAGTATTTCCTCCCCTTGTCACTCAAAGATGAGCACATAAAGGACGGCTAAGGGCAGTGCCTCAGTCCTGCAGGCCTAGCACTTTGGGAGGCTGAGGCAGGAGGATCACTTGAGGTCAGGAGTTTGACATCAGCCTGAGCAAGTGTCCGTCTCTACAAAACATAGAAATATTAGTCAGGTGCTGTGGCATGCACCTGTAGTCCCTGTGGGAGCTTGAGAGAGGCAAGAGGATTGCTTGACCCCAGGACTGTGAGGTTGCAGGGAGCTGTGTGTGGTGACACTAGGGCTCTTTATCCCAGGCAGAAGAGTGAGGCACCGTCTCTAACAAAGGGGAAAGACAGAAATTGAAAGGGCATCCTATTATTTATGATTCTATATCCGTTCATGTGATCACACAATAAAACCACAAACAATTTCAGGAGGAATAACAATTCTGTAAATTTTTTTTGTCGTTTTCTAAGTCTCAGTCTGGAAGTATAGGCGTGCTTTCTAGTCTCCTACCTGCTGACTCATTTTTCATCGTCCTGACTGATTTCTATTTCTATTTAAAAAGATATTAGCAAAGCTTTCACTCTTAGTCTCAAAAAGTTTAAGAAGGAAATTATTAAAACTGTGGCATAAAAATATCTCCTGAATGGTGTAATCTTTCTGGAGTCAGCAAACACTAATTATTTCAGTAAAATAATTAGTTTCCAAATATGGTGATTAAAGCTATAAACCAAATGGTGTGGGATGGCATATAGCGCCTTGCCTATTCATATTGTCAGTCTTTTAAGGTGCAAATATACATTTATTTTTCTCTCTCTCAATAATTTCAATTTTTTTTTTTTTTTTTTTTGGTGTTTGGGATTGTTATAAAGCTCATAAAGAAGCAGCCCCAGATAGGTCAGAAAACAGAAAATCTATGTAAAGATGCTGACGGTTTTCTTGCAGAATCAAGACTCAACATGTGGGTTACAAGATTATTTTAATTTTATTTCTGTTTATTTATTTATTTATTAGTTTCTTAACTTGAATATTCACTTCAGGAAAGGAACATGGTGAATTTTAAAATTTATATTAACTCCTACAGGATTTGAGTGACTTTCTAGATAATAAAGAAATAACTAAAAAGAGAAACAAGGCCTGTATAGCCTGATAACCAGTTAGACTCTCAAAACTTATATTCAAGATGTACTCATGGAGTAATTTACCATTTTGATAGAATATCTTCTGTTCAAGAAACATTCAAATATATCTTCTCTAGTTTAGAATAATATAATTACAATATTAGGAGAAAGATGAGTCTTAAAGAAATTTATCTTAATTTATTAGTGGAAATACTATTTTTTTGCTGTCCAAAGATTTTTTGAGTGCAGAGTTTTAAAATAATATGAAATACATTTACCCCCCCAATATTCTTAGTCTTATAATAGTCTTGAATGATAAAAAGCTTAAAGTCCATTTTAAATTTTACATATGATTACATTTAAGTTAATCTTCTTTATTTGTTTTTCTTTTATGAAAAGGTACTCTGTTACCTCTGTCAGATTACATTAGAGGATTTAGGTGACATTCTTGTACTAGAGAAACTACAAACACTTCCACAGGCTGTGTATTTATGCAGCCACAATAGGCATAATCCTATTTTTATGAAGAACGAATAGAACCGACTTAAAATAGAAATAACTTGCTGAAATCACCTACATTTTATTTAGTCCGTTTAAAAAAATAAGTTAAAATCCTGTTTCAAAAATTTAAATCACACAAATCAGCACAATTCTTTGCCAAAGTTCAAAAAGATTGCAGCAAAAATCCAAACAGAATATCAACTGGGACCTGACAGGGCAAAGGCAGTGGATGATTCAAATGAATTTCTTTTGGAATACACATTTGCTCATCTTTGCTCAAGGGTCAAAAACGGAGAATTATTCTGGAATAGAAATGGTGACTATATGACCTGTTGTTTAAAGCGTGTTTCTAAACTGGTTTATAATTACCAAATTAATCTCGGAATATATTAAAAACCTATTTGCGCAAGCTATGTAGGACTAAGGAGGGGAGCGGAGCCCTTCACCTGACGTGATACAGAGCACTGCATTACAAGTATTTGTTTTTGTAGCCATTGTGGCTTTAGGAACAAGTACATATAAACAGCAGGAAACACAAATACAGAGTCAGTGCCCCTGGAGGTTGTCAGGGAGCAGGACGGTGGCTTTAGGAGCTGAATTCTGCTTGAAATGAGCTTTGTCTCAGTATGTGTAAGAGGCTTTGGTGCTGCATCAGACCTCTGGGGCAGCCGCTCAGCGGGACAGGGATTATCTGGCATTTTCCTACCGTCTGTGCTTCCCAAATCCTGAAGAACTTGCCTTCCTGTCATACTCTTATATTAACTCACTAGGTACTAACTTTCCCATCCATATTGTTTTCCTTCTAGTATTTTAGGTCTTTTTTGGAAATTACAAAAACCAACCAAACAACCCCCCCCACCCCACCCAACAACAAAATGATAGCAGATGTTAATTCAGAATCTAAAAAGTATGTAAGGAACATGATGGAAAAGACACTGAGCGTTTGACATGTATGGATAGCAGAAAAGAATAACTATGGGTAATTTTACAAGCTGAGTAATCCCCATTTTCTGAAATTGAGGTTCCTTTTTGATTGGTGGCCCCATGGAAACTGTCCTCAGCACACATTGTATTTTAATACAACTGCAGTTCATTCAAAGTTCCAAATATATTTCCATTCTAACAATGAGATGCTTTCTTTTTTTTCTTCTTCTTCTTCTTCTTTTCTTTTCTTTCTTTTTTGAGGCTTGACAGGGTTAATTCCATTTAGCTGTGGGAAGACTAGGCTGTGGTGGAAACCCCATGGTTATTCCAAACGCATGACCATCAAAGAGCCAGATTAGCTGAGGGAGGGGGGAGAGGAAACGGTGCACTTCCTGTCTCTTAATAAAGCTAAGATTACAGAAGTATTTAATAACCATTGTGAGTTTTAATAGGAAATTGTTAGAACACTTTTGGTAATTCGCTCAATCTACGGTTACTACTGAAGATTGTTTTTGTTTAAACACATTTAAATATCTAAAAAATGTTGTAAAATCAGGATTGCATTACACACAGCACTGCTATGTAATCAACTATAAAGACATTCAAAGTTCTTTTTGGGTATCTCATTTGCACAGGGAAGGGTGAGTTACACCACGGCTAAAGAAACAACAGCAATTGTTTTATCAGTACTGCGAAGGCTATAAAATGTGGATTCCTTATGTAGGTCCAAATGTAGCAGCTGGATTTGGCTTTATGAACCATGAAAAATGGTTCCCATCTGGAAGCTGATGTTGAATAAAGACACAACAGTGAGACAGCCTTTTACGTGAAACATTTTATACACATCTAGCACAGTCCTTGGTTCTTTCAGGTTCTGATTGGAAAGTAATAATTGAAGATCAGTAAGTTTAGTATTCAGTATTCAAAGCTTTCTTAATCTTGGTGTGGTGCTTGTACTGTTCGTTAAAAGAAAACTGGGAAATAGCAAAATTATTTTCAAATGTTCTTAATAAATACTTAGCACTAATTATTCAACTGTAAGTACAGTCCCTTAACTCTGAGTTTAAAAATTCCACTGGTAATGGCAATAAATTCTTTACTTGTTAAAAAATGTACGGTGATGAAAAAATTAATATTGTGTAATATGCTGTATATCGAGTGGATTGCATACATCATTGTACAGCATATTATGCAATAGTAATTTTCTCTTTGAATTCTTTATCTATGTAACTAATATTCTTCCTCCACATAACTAATATTTGATGCTATAATACATTCTGGTCCTCCAGAGGCTATTGTACTATCTGCTTTTGAGGAAACATATAGTCAAATATAAAATAAACATATACCCATAAATCAAATTTTATAGGATTTGGATAATGTTTGTCAGCATGTTCCAATATCCCCCTGAATTTATTATGTAAATTTTATCATAATTAACGCTTGCAGCCAAATCTTTTTAGTAGATGTTTTGCATTTAGAAACGAGAGACTTAATTTGCACACCCCGTTTGCAGGTGTTTTGACCGTATTAAAATAGACTGATCAATTGGTGAGAATACACTTGTGGTGCATCTTACAATGGTATATGTGAAACTTAGTAAATGTGGAATGTAAATGTCTTAACACAATAACTGAAATTGCCAGGAAGGCTATGTTAACCAGTATGATATAAACGTGTCAACTGGTCTGTGAAACTAGTGTATGATGCCCCATGATCATATCAATGTACACAGCTATGACTTAATTAAAAAAAAAAAACAAACCAAGAACAACAAAATAAACAAAAAACAAACAAACAACAATGAAAAACAACCAAAAACAAAGCGGTATATATATCTTGTTGAATTTTGTCTGGGCAACAGGTGGTTTCTGGGGTATGAGATGTTAATCACAATGCTCATATGACTGGAGGCCTTCACTGATTTCTCAAGCCCCACAGGGTAGACACCCTAAGTCTCTTTTCAGCCCTCTTATAAGGCACTTTAACTTTCTGAACTTGGCTAAGCAGCTTTCCAAGCAAAGTGCTTGTCACTGAAATCACTGCTGAAGTGGCTATCCACTTACCCAGTATGCCAAAACCAGTCTCTCTCTGCCCCTGAGAGTTAAAGCTGTAAGGCGGCTCAGTCCCCGTGTTTAGGCTGCTTAATCACTAGGTTACCAGCTTCCACCCAATCCTTGCTCTGCAACCCTGAGGGCGGAGCTTGCTTGGGCAGTTCTCTCACAATGGCTCCCTGCAGCCTACAGCCAAACACTATTAGCTCCGTCTGGCTCAGTGGCTCAGTTTGGAGCCCTAGACAATGCCCAAAATTCTCCACACTCCTGCTCAAGCTCTCCCCAAGGCAGTTCAACTGAGTGCCAAGTCCAAAAATACCAAAATAGTTCACAGGTAAGGCCTTTCCGGTTTTCAGTCTCATTGCTGCTGTACTTAACGCTGCCGGCAGGATTAGACCCATCAAACACACATGACCACTTGACAGTTTTCCACTGTTTTTGTCCTCCTCTTGGGGTCAGAAATTTCTCGCTGACTCCCTGTATCCTCAAAGGGATGATTATAGGCAGATCCCACCAGCCAAAGATACCTGGAATCTTATCTCCCCAGACTCACAGTGCCCAGTTGCAGGGAAGCTGTTACTTGGCCGCTATCTTGCTCTCACCCAATTCATCAATTCTTTATCCACAGAAGCCAATATATCCTCTTTTATTTTTTATGAATTGGCAATTTATAACATCTTGCTCTCTGCTTGTTCTTTTTTTTATGAATAAGTTTGAGTTCCCTGTGGATTCTGGTTATCAAATCTTTGTCAGAAGCATAACCTGAAAATATCCTCACACCAGCTTGGCAAAAATTATATTCTACATGTCTCCACAGGGCATCTATATAACAGGAGAGATTTGAATAAATGGTTTTGTAATATGGCCCTGAATCAGAGAATAAATTCAATATAATGAAGTGAATTTTTAATCATATGTTTTATTTTGATGGAAAATATTTCTTTTTCATTCTTTATGTCTACTTATTGAACTATGGAAGATTAGTGTTCATGTATAAATAGGAATCATTATTTGCAGTGAAATGTGGGTTGGATGCTTTTTTGCTTAATTGTTAAATTATCTTCTTTTACTGCTAGAAAACTTCCAGTTCTATGCACATATGTGAGTCCTTCTGTTGTTATCAATCAACTATCACCCTTTTTCTAATCACTAAATGGGTGGCAAATGAACCATTTCAATATCATCTATCATAAATCTCCTTATGCTAAGAAATGTTTTTAAATTTTATGTCAAAGGATTACTCACAAGAAAGTATGAATTTCTGTGTAGTAATTTGATTCAGGATCACAAGATTTCCCGTACAAATATGCATGTCCTTCCACCCTCCCACAATTACCTGGAGATAAGCCTCCATTTGGCAGTAACTTTTTAATGCAATATTCTAAAATAAAGTTAATTAAGAGAATAATAAGAATAATCTTAAATATAGCCTTCAAATATCAGAATAGATGTCAAAAAATACAAACCAGCAAATTATTCTAATAGTTCTGTTCAGTTCAGTTATTGTATTAGAAAGCTGCTGTTATGTAACACATTATCCAAAAACATGTAGTTTAACATGATGCCTTTATTAATGAATGTGATCATATGATGGGGAATCATTTTATGTTTCCCTGGCCTTCTCATGCATCTATAATCAGCTGTGGGTCAGTTAGGGATGTTCTGCTGATCTTGGCTGGGCTTTTTTTTTTCTTGTGAAAATGTTGAGAAATGTTTATTTTCTTTCTTTTTTTTTTATTAAATCATAGCTGTGTACATTGATATGATCATGGGGCATCATACACTAGGTTCATAAACCATTTGACACATTTTCATCACACTGGTTGGCATAGCCTTCCGGGCACTGGGCTTTTAGATAGTGGGGCTCAGATAGTAGTTGGCTGATCTAGAGGTGTCTTGTCTGAAAAAAACAAGTTTCTCATCCACATATTGTTCTTGTTTATGATTTTGACTTTTTGTTTTCATAGGGTTTTTTGTTTCTTTGTTTATTTTTTTCTGTTTCTTTATTTCTAATTTTAAGGCTGCTATCTCTTATGCAGGTTTTCCTACCATTTTTCTTCCTTTTTCTCTTCGTTCTCAAACTCTCCACTTTCATTCTATTTTGAACATTTTTCTATTTTTTTCCCTCTTTGCCTCATATATTCCTTAAATGACAGCCAAGAATTTTTTTGTTTCTTTATTTGGTTTGTTAGTTTGCTTTTTTTTCTTCTTCTTCTTCTGCTTCTTTTCTGGTCTATTTTGTCCTGCTTCATTCTGTTTTCTATTTCTGAGACAGAGCCTTGCTGGGATGCTGTGGCATTGGTCTCATTCTCGGAGGCCTCAAACCCCTGGACTAGAGTGTCCCACCTACTTTAACTTCCCCAAGGACTGCAAATGCAGGCCACTGCCATGTCATGCCTGATTTTTTTTTCTTTCTTTTCTTTTCCATATCTAGTGGTGGCAGGGTCTTACTCTTGATAAGGACAGTGAGGAGCACCTGACCTTGGGGAATCTTCCAGCCCAATCCCTTAGAGTACTGTGATTCTAGGAGCAGGTCACCATGCTCCAACAGACACTATTTATTCCTCTTTCTTTCTTTCTTTCTTCCTTCTTTTTTTGTTTCTTGTTATTGTTATTTTTTTCTTTTTCTTTTCTTTTCTCCCATCTTGCTCTCTTCTTTCCTTTTCATTCCTGTACCAAAAGGACACATCAGTACCCAGGTAGAGTGACAAGGAAATTTAAGGAGAAGGAAGAAATGAGAGGACCAAGTAGAGGAAAAAAGTAAACAAGAAGAAAACAATCTTGAGGAGGAACCAACAAAAAAATTTCTGGTAACATGATAAACCAGAGAAGATCCACTCCCCACCAGGGATCACAAAGTAGCTACTGCAGATGATACCACCTATAAAGAAATTATAGAAAAGACAGAAAGTGAATTTAGAGTATGAATGCAAAAAACAATGAAGGGAACTGATAAATAACCAAAAGGAAATCCAAAAATGGACCCAAGAAATAAATTAAAGACATGATGAAATTAGCAAGGATATATTGAAGCTTAAGGAATTAAAGGAGTCCTAGAATTTAAAAGAAGCAGTAGAAAGTATCAATAACAGATTAACCCAGAATCTCAGAGCTAGAAGATAAGGTGCTTGAGCTAACTCAGGCATTTAAAGAGGAAGAAAAGAAGAGAGTAAAAGCAGAATAATCTCTTAGAGATTACAGGTATCCCTGAAGGAGAAGAAGGAAGATGCAAAGGTATGGAAGCTCTACTGGAGGATATCATAACTGAAATTTTTCCAAGCATCATCGAGGATTCTGACACACTCCATTTAGATGGATATCAAACCCCAGTTCATCTCAATATAAAAAGAACACCTCCTAGACACATTGTAATGAACTTAGCCATGTTGCCAGGTCAAAATAAAAGAGAAAATTCTGGAAGCAGCCAGAAGTAAGCACCAATTGACCTACAGGGGCAGATCCATCAGGGTGACAGTAGACTTTTCAGCTGAAACTGTTCACAGAAGAGACTGGTCACTACCTTCAATTTTCTTAAATAAAACAACTTCTAGTTGAGGATTCTGTATCTTGCCAAAATAAGTTTCATATTTGATGCAAAAAAACACATATTTTACTAACATGTAAACATTAAGGAAATTTTCAACAACAAGACGAGCTCTGCAGGAAGTACTCAGACCTCTTCTTCACACTGACCATCACAATGGACCACTAGCAAAGTAGACACCCAGAAACTAAAGGACCAAATATACCTTCCACAATAGTGGAAGGAACAAAACTGAGCAATAGGACTTTACAAAATACAACAACCAACACTCCACCATATTTATCAATTCCCTCTCTTTCTGTTTTTTAGATGTGAGCATCTAATGTGATAAATTTCCCTCTTAGGACTGCTTTTGGTAGCTGTGGTTTCATTGTCATTATGTTCAATGAATCTAATGATTTCCTTCTTTACTTCCTCCTTGACCCAGCTGTCATTCAGCCTTGTTTAGTTTCCATGACTTTGTTTGGGGATGAAGGTTTATGAATGGCTTGAATTCCCCTCTGAAGAGGCACTGTGTTACAATTATGAATCTTTTCATTGTTTCAGCAAATGCTTCATGAAGCCAAGGCATTTGGTAGCCATGGTTTTCCATCAAGAGAGGACAGTTCACTTCCTGGATGAAGAGGGAAATAGCAATTTTATGAAGATACCAAGATCTGTATTCCCATCATCAGTTAATGCCTTGGAGATCCAAAGAACATAGTCAAGATAGGTTCCTCCATTTAGAGTTTGGAGAAAATTTTCACTCAGTCTTGGGTGCAAGTGTTAACACGTTAGATTGCTGGAAGGCAAACAGGTCCATGGAGAATGAATTTCAAAAAACTGGATTCACCTCATGTTTAATCTGGTGTCTTGGGAACAGAAAATGCAGAGAGAATAGTCCTTTTGGTGCAGGGCAATGTCTCAGAGGGAAATGATGTGCACAGGGTTGGAATAACAAGCAAGAAATGTGCTAATGAGCAGAAATACAAACCTGGAAATATCTCTCCTGCTGTTGTCCCTCTGCAATAACCTTGTGCTGGATGAGACATGGTTATTCCTTCTAGAGTCCTAACTCTGGCTCAGGTACCAATGCTCAACTTTTCCTTTTGCCTTGTCTTAGGACTGAACTTCTGTTCCCATCATTGGCCTTCCAGGGTGGAATTCTTGGTTCCACCTGGAGACCTTCCTTTCAGACAACCCATCAAAGTGAGTCTGAGAATCCAATAGGTACTGTAAGAAAGGGTCAAGGAGAATGGAACCCATAAACAACATGCCATTGGGGTCACCTGAAAGCCAATCTAGACTATCCCAGAGTGGAGAGATTACTGTGGCTGTTTGTTTGTGCACTTACTAGATTAAGTAAGTGATTCTTATTTAGGAGGCTAAGAACAGAAGCAGACACTGAACCTGGCAATGAAGGGTGATAGTTGACAATTAAGTAATGGTAATGAAAGGATTAGAAAGGAAATTGGGATATTTAAGATAGTTCCAGTAAAAGTAGAACATATGACCCCAGGGTCTTAGCAACTAAGTGAAGAAGAGAAATAAGGTATTTGCTGTGGAGGGATATAAACAGAAGTGAGGGCATTTGCTTTTTATTTTAAACATGGGGCATATTTAGGTATATTTCATATTGATGAGAAAGATCCAGACCAATGAATTCTTCCTAAATATTAATATTACCTGACAACAGCAGTTCGGGAGACACATATATTGCAGTATCATCTCTCATGCTGGATATTCAAATGAAATATAAAATTTACATAGTAGGTGAAAAGTAATGTATTAATGACTTTTACATTTCAATTACTTACTTCACTGTGAGGCTGAATTTACTTGTGTTTGTTAGACACATAACACTGTATTGAATATTGTGTGTGTTCTTTGCTTTTGTCTGGTAGTTTTTGAGTATTTTTAATTCCTTTTTTTATTGCATTCTTTAAACATATGAATTGCAGTATTTCACCAATTTCAGCATTTGTCATTTAGTTCTTTTATGTAATTAGCAATATATTTGAGGGGAATGAATGAACATTTATATATTTGGTATAGCAAAATCCATCTATCAGGCATATTCTGTTCCCCTAATTGTTTTAACTTCTTTTTTTCCCCAAAGTCTCAAAAAATAGACAACTAATATTTATAAATAAAAATAGAAGATAATTTCAAAAAAAAGATTATGCCAAACCTTACAGACAATAGAAAAAGAAAAAATACTTCAAAATCATTCTACATCTGGTTATACCTGATATTAAAATTGGAAGAAATATATTATTATAAAGGGAAATTACAAACATGTTTCACTTATAAATAAGGATGCAATATCCTAAACAACATATTAACAAGTTGAATTAAAAATTATTGTTCAAATAATGTACTTTGGTCAAAATTAAATGCAATTTATGTGAGAATTAGTCACTATTTTCTTTTCTTTTTTCTTTTCCTCTCCCTCGTCTCCTCTCTCCTTCTCTCTCTGTCTGCTCTCCCCTTCCCCGAACCTCCACCAAGTTATTAAGTGTCATCAATTGTCCTCATATCAAAGTTGAATACATAGGATTCATGCTTCTCCTTTCCTGTGATGCTTCACTAAGAATAATGTGTTCCACCTCCATCCAGGTTAATACAAATGCTGCACAATCTCCATTTTTTAATGGCTGAGTAGTATCCCATGGTATACATATACCACAGCTTGCCAATCCATTCCTGGGTTGAGGGGCATTTAGGCTGTTTCCACATTTTAGCAATTTTAAATTGAGCTGCGATAAACAGTCAAGCACAAGTGTCTTTATAATAGAAGATTTTTTTTTTTTTTCATTCTGGGTAGTAATGGGATTGCAGGATCAAACAGTATGTCTAGCTTGAGTTCTTTGAGGTTTCTCCATAGTTCCTTCCAAAAAGGTTGTATTAGTTTGCAGTCCCACCAGCAGTGTAAAAGCGTTTCTTTCTCTCCACATCCCCTAATTGTTTTATAAATGTAGAAAGGTCTTCTGTATGATTTGGCTAAAAAAATACAGTCTTTTATACATACATTTACAATTTGTTTCCATACCTCTATTATTACTAATTGTGCCTTTTGGCTTTTTGTATTAGATCTATTTCTAGAAGTTGTATATCTTTGGCCATCATTTTAAAATCATCTGACTAAAGTGATATGTGAGTTTTCTCTTAGGGGAGATTTTGTCACCCAGGGGACATTGAGTAATGACATACTTGGCTTTCATCCTGGGGAGGGGTTGATAGAGAACAGGGAAGCTGAGAAACATAATACAATGCTGTGAGAATACATAGGACAGACCCCATCACAATAAATGACCTGCCCAAGAATTTCAGTAGTGCTGAGATTGAGAACTTGAATTTAATGAATATATTTTTAGTATTTATGGCTGCATCTAGGTTGTTTTCCCAAGATCTTGTAACACGTGTATTTCTGCCAGCAAAATTAGAGAATACTGCTTTGTTACCTATTTAAAAGTTCCTTCACCACTCATTGTGACAGCTAACTTATTAAATAGGTTGAACTGTTTGAAAGAGTCTTCTTGTTTTAAGTTATTACTGGGTTTGAGAACAGATTCACATATATGATACTGCTTCATTGTGTCCCCAGAGTAATGTTTTGGGTAGATTCCCCCAACCAGAGGTAGACGAAGTCCTCTCTCCCGTCTCACTGAGAGTGGCTGGTAAGGAGATGTCTCTAGTCTGCCCCATAGCAGTTTTTCAATAATGTATTTAATGTGGCTTTATTGCCCTGACATTCTCTTTGTTTCATGTCTTCACAATGCTTTAATTTTGTTCTATAAAATGTGCACCTATTCATATGTGTTTGTGAAAATAGAAAAGTAATCAAAGCAGGTGAAGTTATTTCTCATTTGGATTTTTAATAGAATGGTGAAGACACAGTACAATGTAAGAAATGTATGTTATGATACAATGTCATCAGGGATAAATCACACGCAAGATTTTATTCACTCTAAAGGGTTAGAACTATTAAGGTGTGGGATTTTACAGAGTATGGTCTGGGGATGCTTTTGCGTGTCAGATGAAGACCAGAACACAGACTAGAGTGTGACCATTTGCTTTGTATGAAAGAGATCAAAACATAAAAAACCAAGAAAAACAAAAAAAAAGATACCATGCAAGAAAAATGAGAAAGGGGCCATCTCCTCTACTATTAGACCATATAAAGATAAAATTGCCCAACAAAAAGTCTTCTATTATTTCACATAAAATTTCAAAAGGCTCAAAGTTTGTGGTTCATTGCATATTTCCTTTCTGAATTATTGGTTTATTCTATTTACTCATTTTTTTCTATTGGTGTTCTTAGTCTGTATGTGTCTTGACACAGAAAATGTACCATTATGTTTGTCATTTGGTAAATGTTTTTTGTCTTTTATTTTTGCTGGACCTTAAGGGGAATATACAGAAGTTGGAATATCTCCAAAACTAAGAAAGTTTTTCTTCCTTACTGCCTCTCGGGAACTACCTGAGTTTACTGGATTCTCCCCCACCCTCTTCAGGTCCAATTAATTCCTCTCTCTCTCTCTCTGTTTATTGGGCAGATTTTTAAATATTTCTTTAAACACGAGGCAGAGAATAGCCATACCAAAGTGGAGCCTCAAGCTTAAATGCATATGGGAGATTTCCCAAAGCAACCAGCAAAAAACAAAGAGATGATGCAATGCAATTCCTGAGATACCTTCATAACCAAATTAATAAAATACAAATGCCACAACTTCTGGGCAGAGGAACTCCATATACATTCAAGTTTCAGTGGTTACAAGGCCACGTTGTTCCTTGACATCCTCTGACACCATCTTTCATCACTCTCTCTTGCTCATTCCCCTGCCACACTGGCTTCCTTTGTAGCCTTGAACACCCGATAGAAGCACCTTGCTCGAGATGTCGCATTGATTGTTTCTTCTGCCTTGCATACAATTTCTCCAGGGAGCTTTGCAACTCCCTCTATGTCTTCATTATGGCCTCAGTTCAATTGTTACCTTTCCTGTAGCTCTTACTTGAATGTCCAGTAAACATTTTTAAAACACCCTATTCATGCTTTTCTTTTCACCTTCTTTCTTTTTCTGTATAAGATTATTCACCATCTAACATAGCATGTGTTTTATTTTAACTTTGTTATTTGCTTATATTTTGTCTTTGTCATTAGATTGTAGACATTTTTTGTTTTGTAGCACCATTCACCCATTGTCTCTAAACAGTACCTGGAACATGTCAAAATATACTTTATATTCCTCAAATGAATGAAATATTTTCTCATTAAAACTTTAGAGTACAGGTTGGGTGCTCATGCCTGTAATCCTAGTACTTTGGGAAACGGAGGTGGAAGGATTGCTTGAGGCTAGGAGTTTGACACCAGCCTAAACAGGAAGGAGACCCTGTCCCTACAAAAAAACAGAAAAGTTAACTGGGCATGGTGTCACATGCCTGTAGTCTCAGCTACTCAGGAGGCTGAGGCAGGAGAATAGCTGAAGCCCAGGAGTCTGAGGCTGCAGTGTGCTATCATGACACCAATATCCTCTAGCCCAGGTAACAAAGAGAGACTCTGTCTCAAAAAACAAACAAACAAACAAACAAAAAACCATTTTAGAATACACACCATCTGGGAAAGGCTGAGAGCAGGAAAAGAAAACAAATTAAATAAAGTAAATGAACTAATAAATAAGCTAATGAACCATAAAAAAAAAAAGAAATTGCAAATGATCCCATAACAGGGACCAAATTCATACCCAAAATAAAGAAATAAACTTTTTGTAGAATAGATGTTACCAGAAATTGGGATGGTTGAGTTGAGGGGTCGGGAGATAGAGGTCAAAATTATGGTTTGGTAGGAGGAGAAATTTTAAGAAATTTATATTCACTTGTGTGAACTTCTGGCCCAGGACAATAGAAGGGTAGGTAGTAAGAAATGGCTATATTCTAGATCTGTCTCCTGACATTGCCAAAGTCCTCATATTGGTTAAGGAAAATGCAAAATGAAGCTCATTCTGAAAAACTTAGTCAAAATGTATTTAAGAATGTGTGTATCCTAAAACCTATGGCCTTCTTCTATGTTTCTATATTAAATCGTCCCACAGGTTCAAAAAAAAAAAAAAAAAGAGAGATTCATAGGACAGCATGATGACTGCAAGTTGATGATATATTTTTTAAAAGGGAATGTTTTATATTCTCATCTCAAAAATGATGACTACATAAGGTAATGTAGACTGTTAATCAGCTAGATGTAGCCATCACACAATGTATATATACTTCAGAATATCATATTGAAAAAGATAAATACTTACAATTTCACCTGTCAACTTAAAAATGTTTTAAGTTTTAAAGTAGAAATTAATGTTTTTACTAAGAATATGTTCCAGCTCCACCCACGTAAACATGAAAGAGGCAAAGTCTCCATCTTTCTTTAAGGCTGCCATAATATTCCATGGTATATATATACCACAATTTATTAATCCATTTGTGGATCGATGGGCACTTGGGCTTTTTCCATGACTTAGCAATTATGAATTGGGCTGCAATAAACATTGTGGTACAAATATCTTTGTTATAATAGGTCTTCTGGGTATATACCTAGTAGAGGAATTGCAGGATTGAATGTCAGATCTTTTTTTTTTTTTTTTATTAAATCATAGCTGTGTACATTAATGTGATCATGGGGCATCATACACTAGTTTCATAGACCGTTTGACAAATTTTCATCACACTGGTTAACATAGCCTTCCTGGCATTTTCTTAGTTATTGTGCTAAGACATTTACATTCTACATTTACTAAGTTTCACATATGCGCTTGTAAGATGAACCGCAGGTGTAATCCCACCAGTCACCCTCCCTCCGCTCACCTCCCCCCTCCTTCCCCTCCCTTTCCCCCTTCTCCCTATTCTTAGGTTATAACTGGGTTATTGCTTTCATGTGAGAGCCATAAATTAGTTTCATAGTAGGGC
>CAUYPK010058273.1:0-46108 GCA_963574355.1 Loris lydekkerianus | reverse complement strand
AAAAATGGAAAAACATACCATGCTCATGGCTGGGAAGAATCAACATTGTTAAAATGTCCATACTACCCAAAGCAATCTACAGATTTAATTAATGCAATCTCTATTAAAGCACCATTGTCATACTTTAAAGTTCTTGAAAGCATAATATTTAGTTTTATATGGAATAAAAAAAAAAACAACTCAAATAAACAAGACATTACTTAGAAATAAAAACAAAGCAAAAGGAATTATGCTACCAAACCTCAGACTATCTTATGAATTGATAGTTATCAAAACAGCATGGTACTGGCACAAAAACAGAGAGGTAGATTTATGGAACAGAATAGAGAACCAAGAGATGAATCCAGCTACTTATCATCATTTGATCTTTGACAAACCTATCAAAAATATTCAGTGGGGGAAAGACTCCCTATTTAACAAATGGTGCTGGGTGAACTGGCTGGCTACCTGTAGAAGACTGAGACTGGACCCCCACCTTTCACTATTAATAAAAATTGATTCTCACTGAATAAAAGATTTAAACTTAAGACACAAAACTATAAAAACACTAGAAGAGAGTACAGGGAAAACATTTGAGGAAATTGGCCTGGGAGAATATTTCATGAGGAGGACCCCCACCCCCGGGCAATTGAAGCAACACCAAAAATACATTACTGGGATTTGATCAAACTAAAAAGCTTTTGCACAGCCAAGAGCACAGTAAGTAAAGCAAACAGACACCCTTCAGAATGGGAGGAGATTTTTGCAGGTTATGCTTCTGATAAAGGTCTGATAACTAGAATCCACAGAGAACTCAAACTAATCAATAAGAAAAGAACAAAGGACAGGGCAGCACCTGTGGCTCAAGGGGGTAGGGCGCCAGCCCCATATGCCGAGGTGGTGGGTTCAAGCCCAGCCCCAGCCAAAAACTGCAAAAAAAGAAAGAAAGAAAAGAACAAATAACCCCATTTCTATGTGGGCAAGAGACTTAAACAGAAACTTCTCTGATGAAGACAAGTGCATGGCCTATAACA
This sequence comes from Loris lydekkerianus, assembly GCA_963574355.1. NCBI lineage: Eukaryota > Metazoa > Chordata > Mammalia > Primates > Lorisidae > Loris > Loris lydekkerianus. Next base: position 45,095 of record CAUYPK010058273.1, on the reverse strand, counting down.
CATGAAAAAATGCTCATGATCCTTAAACACCAGAGAAATGCAAATCAAAACCACTTTGAGACATCATCTAACTCCAGTAAGATTAGCATACATCATAAAATCCCAACTACAGATGTTGGTGTGGATGTGGAGAGAAGGGAACGCTTCTACATTGCTGGTGGAATGCAAGCTAATATGTCCCTTTTGGAAAGAAGTTTAGAGAACACTCAAGGAACTAAAAGTAGCCCCACCATTTGAACCTGCGATTCCTCTACTAGGTATATACCCGGAAGATCAAAAATTATTTTGCAACAAAGATATTTGTACCAGAATGTTTATTGCAGCCCAATTCATAATTGTCAAGACATGAAAACAGCCCAAGTGCCCATAGACCGATGAATGGATTAACAAATCGTGGTATATGTACACCAAGGAATACTATGCAGCCATAAAAAAGATGGAGACTTCACATCTTTTATGTATACCGGGATGGAGCTAGAACATACTCTTCTTAGTAAAGAATTTCAATAATGGAAAAAAAAAAAAAAAGGTGGTGCCTGTGGCTCACTGAGTAGGGCACCAGCCCCATATACCAAGAATGGCAGGTTCAAACCCAGCCCCAGCCAAACTGCAACAACAACAAAAAATAGCCAGGTATTGTGGTGGGCATCTGTAGTCCCAGCTACTCGGGAGGCTGAGGCAAGAGAATCACCCAAGCCCAAGAGCTGGAGGTTGCTGTGAGCTGTGACACTACAGCACTCTACTGAGGGTGACAAAATAAGACTCTTGTCTCTAAAAAAAAAAAGAGTATAATTGTGATGGATATGTTACCTAGTTCAACGTAAGCATTTTGCAATGTATATCAAATTAGTACACTGAACCCCATAAATGCATCAATGTACACAGTTATGATTTAATAAAAACAAAACAAAAAAAATAAAAATTAAATTAAAACTAGTGGTGAGGGCTACGCGCTCATAGCTCAGTGGTTAGGGCACCAGCCACATACACTGGGGCTGGTGGGTTGGAACTCGGCCCAGTCCTGCTAAACAACAATGACAACTACAACAAAAAAATAGCCTGGTGTTGTGACGGGTGCCTTTAGTTCCAGCTACTTGGGAGGCTGAGGGAAGAGAATGGCTTAACCCTAAGAGTTTGAGGTTACTGTGAGCTGTAACGCCATGCAACATATTAAGACTCTGTCTCTAAATAAATAAAAGTAGTGCTGACTATAAAAGACCTCTCTATGATAGGAACATATTTGTGATTTTCAATGATACTACTTACTGTGGTCTGAATGTTTGTGTCCCCCCAAAATTCATATTAAAAAGACCTACTACTAATGTGATGATATTTGGAGGTAAGGCCTTTTGAGATGCAGTGTTTTTATAGAGAAGGCTCCACATAGCTGATCTACTCCTTCAACCATGTAAGGGACATAGTGACAAAGTGCCATCTATGAGAAACTGAGCCCTTACCAATCACCAAATCTTCCAGTACCTTGATTTTAAATTTTCCAGCCTCTGAAACTCTGTGAAATAAATTCCTATTTACATACTCCCCAGTTTATGATACTAAGTATTTTGTTACAGCAATCCAGACTAAGACACTACTATTGCTTGTTGCCTACATTCATGAAAAGAATGTTAAATTTCAAATAGAGGTAAGTAAAAATATGTAATTTTTATTCATTCAAGATTCTGGTTAGGAATTAAGACTGAAATTAGATCTGCAGCCTCTCCCTAACCCTTTTCCTACTTAGAAGCAGGATTAGCTTCAGGGGCAGAAATAATTATAAGAATATCAACTTTCTAAATGAAATGCTCCACACCTAATAGAAATAAAGTGTGTATCAAGAAGGAACTTGTGGGCGCGGTGCCTGTGGCTCAAGGAGTAGGATGCCAGCCCCATATACTGGAGGTGGTGGGTTCAATCCCGGCCCCGGCCAAAAACTGCAACATAAATAAATAAAAAATAAAAGTGTTTAAAATAATTTCTTAAAAAAAAAAAAGGAACTTGTGGTGGCTCATGCCTATAATCCTAATTCCCACAAAGGCCAAGGCAGGAGGATTCCTTGAGCTCAGGAGTTCAAGACCAGCTTGAGCAAAAATGAGACCAGTCTCTACTAAAAATAGAAAAATCACCCTAGCATCCTATGGCTGATGCCTTCAGTCCCAATTACTTGGAAGGCTGAGGCCAGAGGAGTTTGAGGTTGCTGTGAAATAAACTGACACCATGGCATTCTAGCCAAGGCAACAGAGTAAGGCTGTCTCAAAAAAGATTAAAAGAGAAGGAACTTTAGAAAACATGGAGCAAATATGTTGTGATGAAGCAGACAAGCTTCTGGAGTAAAGACTGGAATTCCATACACTTTTTGTGGGAAAAAAGATTGTTAAATAAATAATCACACTGAATTATAAGTAAACCTGAGTTTGACTTCTAAAGGAATCTCAAATTTGATTTCTTAAGTAGAATCAATCTTCATTAGGTATTATACAAGTTAGTTTTAAGACTGGTCTGATCCCAGCACTCTGAGAAGCCGAGGTGAGTAGATTGCTTGAGTTCACAAGTTCGAGACCAGCCTGAGCAAGAGCGAGACCCCCTTCTCTAAAAATGGCCAGGCATTGTGGTGGGTGCCTATAGTCCCAGTTACTTGAGAGGCTGAGGCAAGAGGATCACTTGACCCCAGGAAGTTGGGGTTTGAGGTTGCTATCAGCTATGACGCCACAGCACTCTACCCGGGGTGACAAAGTGAGACGCTGTCTCAAAAAAAAAAAAAAAAAAGACAATTTTGATTAGTCTCAATCAGAGATTGGCAAAATATGGCCCATGGGCCAAATCTGACCTGCTGCCTTATTTCCCACAGCCCATGAACTACAAATAATTTTTACATTTTTGAATGACTGAGAAAAAAATCAAAAGAATACCTTGTGACATATAAAAATTAGATTAAATTCAAATCTCAGTCTCCATCAATACCATAATTTATGGCTGCTTTTGTACTGCAATGGTATAGCTGAGTAGATGTGACTGAGACCATATGATTTGCAGGGTCTAAAATATAATACTAACCTGGTCCTTTACAGAAGAAGTTTGCCAATCCTTGGTTTAAGTGGTCAAAATTTGGAATGGTTGCCCATATGGTATCCCATGAAAGAAGAGAACCAAGTACCTTTTTGATGAAAGCAGATGAACAAAATAGATCTTGATTCGGAAAGAAAATCCCCTTTCCACTCCTGGATAAGTTTGCCACCAGGTTAAGGGAATTTGACATAGAAGAAAGGGTTTCATGTTAGAAGATATGTTGTGGGAAAGAGTTAACAGGTTTTCTGATATGACCTGTCTTTATATTCCAAAAATATGGCAGACAAAACATTTTCTGGGGCAATTCATTGGCCACCATAGGAGAGAGAGACATACACATACAAGCATCTAAGTTGTGGTTCCCAAACCTAGCCAGTCATCAGAATCACCTGAGGATTTGAGTTCACCTTCACCCAACTTGCTCCCATCTGTCTGTTTTTTGGTTTTTTGAGGCAGAGTCCAAGCTGTTGCTCTGAGTAGAGTGCCATGCTCACAGCAACCTCAAACTCTTGGGCTTAAGTGATTCCCTGGCCTCAGACTCCCAGAGTGCCCACCACAATGCCTGGCTATCCACCTATCATTTATTTTACTATGTAATTAAACTATAATGATAAAATACACGATGGTTCTAGTCCCATCTACCTTACAATTAAGATTATCAGCAAGAGTCAAACTAAATGAAAAATATTTACATTTAATCTTAGGTAAGAAGTCATAACAGTCTGGGTGTGTTTTATGACAATTCTAAGCCCCATCACAGCCTCAATGAGTCACCAAAGAAAGCAGGGGTGAGAGAGCAGGGATCTGATTCTTAAAAACTCCTTAGGTAGTCTGGGACTCACTAAAGAAATAAAGTAACCTGGCTATGTATTCTCTAAGCTGAATACCAGATCTTGGAAAAAAAAAAAAAAAAAAAAAATTCTACCACAGCCCCGGTCCTAGAGATTAAAAATTGAATTTCACAGCCTGGGTACAGTGGCTCACACATGTAATCCTAGCACTCTGGGAGGCAAACATGGGTGGATTGCTTGCACTCAGAAGCTGGAGATCAGCCTGAGCAAGAGCGAGATCCCATCTCTACTAAAAACAGAAAAACTAGCTGGGCATTGTGGCAAGTTCCTGTAGTCTCAGTTACTCAGGAGGATGAGGCAAGAGGATCACTTGAACCCAGGAGTTTGAGAATACTGTGAGCTCTGATGCCCCACCACTCTAGCTTGGAGTAATAGAGTGAGACTGACACCAAATAATCCAGGCACTTTGAGAGGTTGAGGAAGGAGGATGGCTTAAGCTCAGGAGTTGGAGATCAGCCTGACCAAGAGCAAGACCTTATCCCTACAAGAAAATTACCCAGGCACTGCGATGGGTGCCTATAGTCCCAGCTACTCAGAAGGCTGAGGCAGGGGCATCACTTGTACCCAGGAGTTTGAGGTTGCTGTGAGCTAGGGTGATGCCATGGCATTCCAGCCTGGGCAACAGAGTGTGACTTTATCTCAAAAAAAAAAAAAAAAAATTAATAAACTTGTGTAATTTTTCCATTAATCCACCTGTTGTTAGTTTATTTCATAGATCTATTAAACGTAGGAGGTAAAAGGAAATCCCTACACAATGTAGTTGTTTCAAATGAGAATGTTTTGTTTTTTTCTTGAGACAGAGTCTCACTTTATCACCCTCGTGGTGTCACAGCTCACAGCAACTTCCAGCTCTTGGGCTTAGGCGATTCTCTTGCCTCAGCCTCCTGAGTAGCTGGGACTACAGGCACCTGCCACAACGCCCGGCTATTTTTTTATTGCAGTTTGGCCAGGGCTGGGTTTGAACCTGCCACCGTCATTATATGGGGCTGGAGCCCTACTCAACTCACTGAGCATATTTTTAAGTATGAAAGTGCTTGAATGTACTGTTTTCAAGAAATGGTCCTCCAAAATTAAGTAATCTAATTCATTTTGGTTTTAAGTGCTATTAAATGTCCATCCTCGTTAAAAAAAAAAAAAGTATAAAACACACAAAGCACAACCAGATGGGTTTTTTTTTTGTTGTTTGTTTGTTTGTTTTGAGATATACGCTCACTATGTCGCCCTTGGTAGAGTGCTGTGGCATCACAGCTCACAGCAACCTCTAACTCTTGGACTTAACTGATTCTCTTGCCTCAGCCTCCCAAGTAACTGGGACTTACAGACGCGCGTCACAATGCCTGGTTATTTTGTTGTTGTTGTTGTTGTTGTTGTTGTTTAGCAGGTCTGAGCCAGGTTCGAACCCGCCAGCCCCGTCTATGTGGCCCGCACTCTAACCACTGAGCTAAGGGCGCCGAGCCCAGACGAATATCTTTTAATAAAGAACTTACCGCCTGTCAAAGAAAGAGTCTCCCACATGGCCGCTTCTTTTTTATACAAAGTGAAGACAACAGCGTCATTCCCAATCTTTGCTTTGCTGCTCGCATCGTCTATGGGAGCACAGAGAAATGCCTCAAATAAAAATGGAGGGAAGTTCACCTGTTCAGAAGGGTGAAAACGGAAACTAAGTTAGGTACAGGAATTAAAGACGCACACTAAGAAATGTGTGATAAAGTCCAAAATAATTTTCAAAAAGGCTCTTTGAAAGAAAAAAAAGGCTCACTACATTTTCAGGTAGCAAAAGATTAGAAAGGCATATGAGGAAGCCCTAAATAAAGGTAATCTTTGAATCAATGATCTGTCTACAGATGAGATGTCACCCGTACGGGATTCGTTTTTGTTTTTGTTTTGGAAAATAGGGATTAAAAATGTAGGATGCTCCTCTGCAAGGAGGCACCTGTTGCGCGTGCCCAGCGGCGCTCTCCCGGAAGCTTCGGACCACACCCTCGAAGACCCGGCGGGCAAGACTGGCGTTCCTACCTTCAGGTAGTTCTCTGTGCAAAACACGTCCGCGTCTCTCACGCTCACGCCTTTGAGGGGCAGAGAGAGGAAGACCGTAGTCTTCGTCTGCTGCCAGCTGTAATCGCTAACCTGCAGGGGCATCCCTGCGGCTGCACACACCGACGGAGCGGCTGGTTGCTGCTCGCGCCGGCTTGGTTGCTAGGGAAGCTGGGGTTACCAGCTCCAGTTTCTTCCGGGTCAGGCCGGCCGCGGCGCCCTGCGATCCCAGCGCCTTCTGGGAGCGCCCCTGTCACCACCTGGCGGATTCGGTGGTGACTATCTAGGCCCCTGATGAGCAAAGGTGTGATTCCTCATCTTGGGGGTTACCTTCTGCCTTACACTCTGAGCGAATGTACAGAGAAGGAGGCCCATATCTTCCCCTCCAGAAAGAAAAGTGCTTCAAGCCTGAGACGGCAACATGGGATGTGGGCTGAAGACGCAAGAAGGCGGAACCATGAGAAGCAGCAAGCGCAGTTCCCATTGCCATTGGCGCATTGGGCTTGAGTTAGTTTGTTCTGAGGGAGCTACTGTGGCTTTGTAACAATTGCATACCTATATTTTAAGGGACAAGTCAATTTACTATTTCTTAAGTTTATTGATACTTCCCTTTTATGTAAAATGTAGTAGTGATACCCATATTTCTGCATGGTGATATACTTGTTTAGCCATGCCTGGAAATGTATAAAATTGGGCTACATTTCTTAGAGTGTTTTACCAGTAAATTTCACCGGCCATCTCTTCTTCAGTTCTAAATGATACCAAAGTTAACACCATGTTCCTGTTTTAGAAATTTCTCTTTCCTACAGACTCTAAACCAATGGGAACCTGAAAGCTAATCTTTCAAAGAGGGATTCTGCTTGGCTTAGTGGACCTAAATTCAAAATAGAGACAAGTGATCATTTGCTGACTAGAGATCACTCATGTACTTTTAAGTTCCTCCAAAACCCATACCTCTGTTCAACTTTGGGATTTTCAGAGCTCACATGAAAGGACATTTGAAGCTCACTTCTTTCAACCAATCATAAATAAGGGACCTTCAATCTTTCATTTCCATAAATGGGCCTGGGCAGGAACTTTTGCTACAAAACATGAACCTACCCTTTGTTCTCTGGAACATACCTTTGTTTTACACTCATGGGTGGGTTTTTCTGGTTTGGAAATTGTTCAATGGAATAAAGCCCCCTTCCTCTAACTTCCTGTTCAGAGAACTTTTGTTAACAAAGCTACTGGGAGCTTGCCTACATTTCTGTAGTCCTCTAAATCCCATAAGATGAAAGGCTGCCAAGATACCTAGGTAGGGTTTGCTCCAGGGCTTGAGAATTGGGGCAAAACAACCTGTAAACTAAAAATAAAATCCTATGCTCCCCAATGGACTGAACAGACCACCTCTTGGCTAAGAAGATGCCAAAGAATCCTTAAAAACCAAGTTCCTAGATGTGACAGGGAGGTTGGACATACCTCAGTATACCTTCTCTCATTTGCAGTTTAGAGACATAACAACTTACCAGCATTAATGTTAAGATAGAGATCTTAAGACTCACAAAATAGACATTGTGGCAATAATACCAAATTATTAATTAGGCCATACCAGGTAAGAGTTAAGTCATGCACCTCTATACTTTAAACTATGTTGTCACTGCCACAAGGTTTATCTTTTTCTCCAGCAGCTAAATAAACCCTGGCCTCAAGATATGCAATGTTAAAACAATTGCAGTGCACCATCAGACTAACCAACACTCTGTTCTACAAGCCATAACTAGATCTTTGATTGGACAAGAGACTGATTTTAACACCTTTCTCCTGATGAGAGAGACCACTGACTATGACTGTTTCTGGCCTGTTTACAGAGGCTGTGCTCTTGACTGCCTTTGTGTCCTGAAAAGACCTTTGCATATACAGGGCCTAATTGTAATACATTTGTATATTAAATCTCCACCCCAAGGTGAACATGGCACTATGTAATACGCATGTTTGTTCAATATATGTTAATTAGGACCACCACCATGAATATTCATACATCCTCCTCTAACCTGTTGAATATGTATACTAGCCAATCCATTCAACATAAATCTCTGTTCACATCCCACAAAGTGCCTGTTTTTAGGCTTTGCCAGAGTCTGTGCTTCCCATTGTTTGGCCATTTTGCAGCTGTAACCCTTTAAAAGAAATAAAGCTTTTCTTTCTAAATTCATAAATGGTGTGATTTTTAACTTAGCAGACTTTGGTTTACCTGACAAATGCTTTGCTACAGTATATGTAGGATTTACACTGACATATTTTATAATTGTTTAAGAAAGCTTCTGCAAGGGAGGCTGAGATGGGTGGATTGCTTGAGCTAGGAGTTTAAGACCAGCCTGAGCAAGAGTGAGACCCTGTCTCTACTAAAATGAAAAACTGAGGCAAGAGGATCTCTAGAGCCCAAGACTTTGAGGTTGCTATATGCAACCATACCTGGCACTCTACCAAGAGCAACAAAGTGAGACTCTATCTCAAAAAAAAAAAAAAAAGAAAGAAAGAAATAAAGAAAGCTTCTGCACAGCTAAGGACACAACTATTAAAGCAAATAGATAATCTTCAGAATGGGAAAAGATATTTGCATGTTATTAATCTGACAAAGACTTGATAACTGGAATTTACAGAGAACTCAAATTAATTTTAAAAAAGGAACAAACAATCCCTTCTATCACTAGGCAAGAGACACGAACAGAACCTTCTCTGAGGAAGATAGACAAATGGCTAACAAACATGAAAAAATGGGCTTGGTGCCCATAGCACAGTGGTTACGGCACCAGCCACATGCACTGAGGCTGGTGGGTTCAAACCCAGCCTGGGCCAGCTAAACAACAATGACAACTGCAACAAAAAATTAGCCGGGTTAATTGTGGCAGGCTCCTATAGTCCCAGCTGCTTGGGAGGCTGAGGCAAGAGAATCACTTAAGCCTAAGAGTTGGAGGTTGCTGTGAGCTGAGATGCTACAGCACTCTATGGAGGGCGACATAGTGAGACTCTGTCTCAAAAAAATGAAAAAATGCTCATCATCCCTAACCATCAGAGAAATGCAAATCAAAACCACCCTGAGATATCACCTAACTCTAGTGAGAATGGCCCACATCACAAAGTTCTAAAGATCCAATGCTGGCATGGATGTGGAGAGAGGGGAACACTTTGCACTGGTGGGGAGACTGCAAACTAATGCAACCTCTTTGGAAAGAAATACAGAGAATCCTCCAAAAACTCAAATTAGACCTCCCATTTGATCCTGCAATCCCATTACTAGGCATCCACCCAGAAGAAAAAAATCCTTTTATCATTATCTGCACTAGACTGTTTATCACAGCTCAATTTACAATTGTCAATTGTGGAATCAATCTAAATGCCCATCAACCCAGGAACGGATTAACAAAACTGTGGTATATGCATACCATGAATACTACGCAGCCATAAAAAAGATGGAGATTTTACGTCTTTTTTTATTAACCTGGATGAAGTTGAAACACATTCTTCTTAGTAAAGTATCATAAGAATGGAGAAGCAAATATCCAATGTACTCAATACTAATACTAATATTAGATTGTCTGCTGACTTCATACTAGCAGCGAGTACATTGGATATTTGCTTTTCCATTCTTGTGATACATTACTAAGAAAGATGTGTTTCAACTCCATCCAGGTTAATACTCATATGTCAATTTTATTGTTTATCTATACAACACATCAAAATTTTCTTGCCATTTTTTAAAAACCAGAAAATCTAACCAATTATTAAGCTCTAAGCTTCAAATTCCTTTTTTTTTTTTTTTTTTTTTAGACAGTCTAAATGTCGCCCTTGGTAGAGTGCTATGGAGTCATCATAGCCCACAACAACCTCAAACTCTGGGATTTAAGCAATCCTCATGCCTCAGCTTCTTGAGTAGCTGGGACTACAGGCTCCTGCCACTGCACCCAGCTCGTCTTTTTCTTTTTCTTTTCTTTTTTTTTCTATTTTTAGTACAGACAGGATGGTGTCTCATTTTGCTCAGGCTGGTCTCGAACTCCTGAACTAAAGCAATCCATCTGTCTCATTCTCTCAGAGTGCTAGGATTACAGGTGTGAGCCACCACACCCAGCCTACTTCAAATTCTTAGTGTTGAGTTTTATCTCACAGACTTCAGGTTTCTAAAACACATGGGAATATTTGAGCACTATCAGTGATTCTTTGGGTCAAATCAAAAACTAGAGCTAAAGTATACTGAAGTTAAAAAAAAAGTATACTGAAGTTATTCAAATACATTGAAGCTATACAGATCCCTTATAAATTACTAGTATTGAGGTAATAAGGAAAAGATACAAGGGGCAGTGCCTGTGGCTCAAAGGGGTAGCGTGCTGGCCCAATATGCCAGAGGTGGTGGGCTCAAACCCAGCCCTGGCCAGAAATGAAAAAAAAGAAAAAGATACAAGACATCACAAAATGCATCATATGTTATCAAAATTATTTTTTTAAAGGGGAAATGGAAGTTTTTATTAGTGAGACAAGTCAATTTATTGTACTTCCAGCAAGGCCTTTTCCCCCCATTTATAACCCAATACAACAAAATAACTTAGTTTTTAGTATTTTCAAAAGGGAAAGATTTCTTTAGGAATTTAGGAAAACAAATATTTAGAAAGAATAACTATATGAAGTTATTTTGTTACCAAAATTATTGGCATACAGCCTATTCTAGCAAAGAGTAGGTTTCTCGACTCACTGCAAAAAATTAATAACAAAAAACAAAAGTACCAGAATAAGGTTTATGGTGAAATCGGCTCAGTGTCATAATTCCCTATTCCAGCATTTTCAGAAAGTTCTCACTTGTGATACATGCAGAGATTGCAGTCACATTTGAATGGTTCACTTCCATATTCATTCTGAACTCCCTTAAGTCAGTGTCTGTTATTTCTCTTTTAAGCCAAAAAAAACCTGTTGAGTAAAAGATATCTCAATCTTACCAGTCTTTCTTTCCCCACAGATGACAGTGTCCTTCCTGTTTACAGAAAACAAGCCGTCTCTAATCTCCTGGAAGTTCCCTTCTCTGCTATCCTGTTGTTGGGTAAAACCTTCTGAGGGAAATTGGTGCCAGTGTTGAGAGTCAATTTTCTAAGGTTCTTTATGAATGTTTTGGAGAAGTTATGAGGTGCCTCTGAAACATCTTGGAAATCTTCAGTGAATATTTGTGAAGACTCTGGGATCAAGGTTGGATCAAGTATTTATGATGGGTCCATCCCTGTCTCACCACAGCTGTAAGCTCCTCCAGGATCTTTGAGTCCCTGCAGAACCACAAGGAAGCCTAGAAAGAACTCCCTAGCCCAAAAGGAGTCTGAAAACCCGAACTCCAACAAATTTTGGTGAGATCCTCCTAGACTGGAACCCCACCTTGAGTAAGATAGGCAGGAGTGTGCAACAAAGACCCTAGTCGATGATTTATTGTTCCCACCTTCTTCTCTTGAGTCTGCATCAGAAACAGGTGCTGTAGCATGTTCAGATGGTGTGTCTCTATAGCACCTGCTTCTCTGCTGTCGTTTGTCTCTAACAGATCACTTATTTTGTGTAAACTTAAGAGCTCGAGACACCTTGAGACTTGGAAAATAATTTCAACTAAAAAAAGGTAAAAAGATATTACTAGTCCCAGCGGGAGTCATCTTTCCTAGTGCTCTAAAATGCAAAATGCAAAATGTCAAATTCATAACTAATAGAACAATTACAATTTCAGCACTTTCTTTTTACAGCACAATAGGATAAAGAGTAGAGAAGTAATAGAAAAAAGTTACTAGTATAAGATGTAGTGCAGTAAAGTTGTATTTACCTGACTTTGGATGGTTCTTCAAATTTTTTTCTGAAAATTCACATCACTTTTTGATAAGCTCTCAGCACACCAGTATCTGCAGCAGTGATGAACTCTGTGCACCACATAACAGGTACCCTCAGGAGGCAGATAGGTGTGAAAAATCAGACCTCTGGGCCGCGCCTGTGGCTCTGTGAGTAGGGTGCCAGCCCCATATACCGAGGTGGTGGGTTCGAACCCAGCCCCGGTCAAACTGCAACAAAAAAATAGCTGGGTGTTGTGGCAGGCGCCTGTGGTCCCAGCTACTCAGGAGGCTGAGGCAAGAGAATCGCCTAAGCCCAAGAGCTGGATGTTGTTGTGAGCTGTGATGCCATGGCATTCACCGAAGGTGACAAAGTGAGACTCTGTCCCTAAAAAAAAAAAAAGAAAGAAAAGAAAAATCAGACCTCTGTGATGACCTTGAGCAACAGGATGCAAATAACTTTCACATCACTACCACACCATTCCAATAATGGAACATTAGGCATAAGAGAGACAAGCCCCACCTTATACCAGCCTCAAGTGATCTGTTAAGTGAATCAGGTACCTGCAGGTGCAGTTTAAGCTTTGTCTTGCATAGCCTTAGGCCTGTTAATGAGTTATAAAGGATATCTCCAAGAAGAGGAGGCCTGCCTGACCTTTCTCATGTCTAGCAACTCAGCTTTAGGGTATTTCTGGGGTCTCCTTTAGCTAAGAGGGGGGTCCAGGCAGTCAGCTATGTAGGTAAAGATCTTATTTTATTTTTTTGAGACAGAGTCTCACTTTCTTGCCTTCGTAGAGTGCAGTGCCGTCATAGCTCACAGCAATCTCAAACTCTTGGGTTCAAGTGGTTCTCTTGCTTCCACCTCCCAAGGAGCTGGGACTATGGGAGCTGTCTTGGCCCTGGTACAGACAATGCCAAGCTCTTTTCTTTTCTTTTTTTTTTTTTTCAATTTTTGGCCCGGGCTGGGTTTGAACCTGCCACCTCCAGCATGTGGGGCCAGCACCCAATTCCTTTGAACCACAGGTGCCGTCCCCAACCTATTTTTTTTAGAGACAGAGGTCTCTTGCTTAGGCTGGTCTCGAACCTGTGAGCTCAGGCAATCCACTCACCTCCGCCTCCCAGAGTGCTGGGATCACAGGCATGAGCCACTGTGCTGGGGGGAAAAAAGACCTTATTTTACTTCACATTATCTTCCTCTGAGCCCTTCAAACTCTTCCAGCCTCTGCCTGTTATCCATTTCCAAAGATGGTTGCATATTTTCAGGTATCTTTATAAGGAAAGGAGGTTTATTTGGCTCACCGTTCTGCAGAGTGAACAAGAAGCTTGGTGCCGGAGTTTGCTACTGGTGAAGACTTCAAGGAGCCCTGTGAAGGAGGAGGTTGAAAGGGGAGCAGGCATGTCACACACGTGGTGAGCAAAGACAGGAGTCCCAAGGAGGAGGTGCAAAGCTCTTTTGTTGTTTTATTTTTACTTATTTTATTTTATTTTATTTTTATTTTATTTATTTATTTATTTTTGCAGTTTGGGGCCAGGGTCGGGCTTGAATCTGTCGCCTCCGTTATGTGGGGGGAGGGGCGGCGCCCTACTCCCTGAGCCACAGGCACCGCCCTATTTTTTTTTTTTTTTTTTTTTTTTTTGTTTGTTTGTTTGTTTTTTTATACAGGGTGTAACTTATTAACCCTCGGTAGAGTGTTATGGCGTTACAGCTCCCAGCAACCTCCAAATCCTTGGGCTTAGGTGATTCTCTTGCCTCAGCCTCCCTTGTAGCTGGGACTACAGGCGCCCGCCACAACGCCTGGCTATTTTTTTGGTGTTGCTGCAGTTGTCATTGTTGTTTTAGCTGGCCTGGGCTGGGTTTGAACCCTCAAGCCTTAGTTTTTTTTTTAGACAGAGCCTCAAGCTATTGCCCTAGATAGAGTGCCATAGTGTCACAGCTCACAGCAACCTCCAACTCCTGGGCTTAAGCGATTCTCTTGCCTCAGCCTCCCAAGTAGCTGGGACTACAGATGCTCGCCACAACACCCGGCTATTTTTTGGTTGTAGTTGTCATTGTTGTTTGGCAGGCCCAGGCCAGATTGGAACCCACCAGCTGTTGTATGTGGCTGGCGCCTTAGCCACCTGAGCTACAGGCACCAAGCCTTGAGCCTCAGTTTATGTGACTCTACCCACTATGCTACAGGTGCCACCCATATATATTTTTAAGCTTTATTCAATTTAATATGAGGGTACAATATTTAGATTACATAAGAGTATTATTTCTTCACTGAATTACCTTGGCAACATTTTCAGAAACCAATCGTATGTGTATGAGTCAAAGCAATTAAAAATATGAAAAAAAAAATGTATATTTACCTTCATTTTTACCCTTCCAACACTCTTCATTTCTCGGTGTAGATGTAAATTTCCTCTCTGATACACTCCTTCTGCCTGCAGAATGTCTTTTTAACCTTTTGGGTAGCACAGGTCTGGTAGCAATGAATCCTGTTTTGGTTTGTCTTGGTTGAGCTGGTTTGGGGGTTTGTCATAGCTACAGTTACTTTAGTGTACCCTAAGCTTCACATTTCTCTAGGGATGTGCTACTATTGCTTTGTGCTTGGGTGTGAGGCACAGGCCCTATGTCCCAGCAGTAGGGCTTTGTCATTATTTCTTCCCCTCCTCCCAAACTCTGCCTTCTATATGGGGTTAGTCTTGGAAAGCAGTTACCTTTTTTTTTTTTTTGGATTCAGAGTCTCACTTTGTTGCTATTGGTAGAGTGCTGTGGCATCATAGCTCACAGCAATCTCAAATTCCTGGGATCAAGTGATTCTTTTGCCTCAGCCTCCCTATTAGCTGGGATTACAGGCACCTGCCACAATGCTGGCTATTTTTAGAGATGAGGTCTTGCTCTGGCTCAGGCTGGTCTGGAACCTGTAAGCTCAGGCAATTCACCCGCTTTGGCCTCCCAAGTGCTGGGATTACAGGTGTGAGCCACTGCGCCTGGCTTTTTTTCTTTTTTGAGACAGAGTCTTACTCTGTCACCCTGGGTAATGCCATGGCATCATAGCTCCTAGCAACCTCAAACTCAGGCTTGAGAGATCCTCTTGCCTCATTTTTTCTATTTTTAGTAGAGACAGGGTGTTGCTCTTGCTCAGGTTGATTCCTTTTCCTTTTCCTTTTTTTTCTTTTTCTTTCTTTTTGAGACAGAGTCTCATTTTGCCACCCTGGGTAGAGTGCTTGGTGACATAGCTCACAACAACCTCAAACTCTTGGGCTCAAGCTGTCCTGTTGCCTCACCTCCAGAGTAGCTGGGGCTATAGGCGTCTGCCACAATTCCTAGCTAGTTTTTTTAGAGGGAGGGGGGTCTCACTCTTCCTCAGGTTGGTTGGTCTCCAACTCATGAGTGAGCTCAAGCAATCCACCCACCTCAGCCTCCCAGAGTGCTAGGATTACAGGAGTGAGCCACTGCTCCTGGCTTCCTAAAATATGTTCAAGAAATGCAAAATTATAAGTATTTCAGTATGCATCCTTTTTTCTTTTAAGTTTTTTTTTTTTTTTTTTTTTTTTTTTTAGAGACAGTTTCACTTTGTCACTCTTGGTAGAGTGTCGTGGCATCACAGCTCACAGCAATCTCCAGCTCTTGGGCTTAGGTGATTCTCTTGTCTCAGCCTCCTAAGTAGCTGGGACTACAGGCACCTGCCACAACAGCCAGCTATTTTTTTTGTTGTTGCAGTTTGGCTGGGGCTGGGTTTGAACCCGCCACCCTCGGTATATGGGGCCAGTGCCCTACTCACTAAGCCACGGGCACTGCCCAGTATGCATCTTTTGAAAAGTAGACATTTTCTAATATAAATATATTATTACATATGGCAAAACTGAAATAATTCTCAATGCCATATAATTCCAATTCATAGTCAAATTTCTGCAGTTGTACGTTTTTACAGTTGTTTTGCTTGAATTAGGACCAAACAGGATCCACTTTTCACTTTCCCACTGCTACCTCAGTGGGATTTCTAAAGAGTGCCCCGATATGTCCTTCTCTAAAGGGAGGGAATCAGAAGAAAAGTCAAAAACCTTACAATAACCCACAAAGTCCTATATGATCTGGTTTCCTATCAATTTTCTGATTCCATCTCCTTTTACTCTTGCTCTTGTTCACTCTATTCCAGCCACACTGGCTGAAATATATGAAATACGCTGAGCACACTTCTGCCATAGGATCATTGCACCTGCAGTACCTTTGTCTAGAATTCTCTTTCCCACTTATCTCTAGGACTCCTACTCCCTTTATTCCTTCAAGTTATTATGTCTTTGCATTGAGCTATTAAACATTATTAACTTCTTCATACCTCTTGCCCTACCAACCACTTCCTATTCCCATTCCCTTTATTTCTTCCCCCCCCCCCTTTTTTTTTTGAGACAGAGTCTCATTTTGTCACTTTGGTAGAGGGCTGTGGTGTCATAGCTCACAGCAACCTCAAACTCTTAGGCACAAGCAATTCTCTTGCCTCAGCCTCCTGAGTAGCTGGCACTACAGGTGGCTGCCACAACACCCGGCTATTTTTTGAGATGGGATCTTGCTCTTGTTCCTGAGCTCAGGCAATCCACCCACCTCGGCCTCCCAAAGTGCTAGGATTACAGGAGTGAGCTACTACGCCTGACCCCATTCCCTTTATTTCTTGATGGCACTTACCCTATAACATCCTTTAACTCTTTTATTAATTGTGTTATTAGAATAAAAACTTCATGAGTAGTGATTTTTGTTTGTTTGATTTACTGTTATAAGTTTTAGCATCTGGAACAGTTTCTGACACATCAAAAACAATAAATGTTAAATGAATATCTACTTATCCGGGTTTCATAATTTCTATTTTCATTGTTTAGTTTACCTTTTAGAATCCTAAACATTCTTATCTTAAAGTCTTTCTCAGGTTATTCTATTTTCATTGGTCAATGGATTGAAATTTCAGAAGTTATTGGCTACATATTTTTCCTATTATCAGGTTTCTTCATGGTTTGAAATTTTGATTTGTGGTGTTTTTTTACTCTCTTCACTTTTTTCCTCCCCTCCTCTTCCTTTCTTTCTTACGCTCCTCCCTCCCTTCCTCCCTCCTCCATCCCATTCTCCTCCCCTCCTCCCTCCCTCTGGGCTCATCCTTTTCTTTCTAGCAATTGTAAGTTGTTACCAACTTGTATCGTAGAGACCCTAATTCAACCAGGTATTACATGCTAATTCACTTTTTCAATTCTTTTTTGATATCACAGACCAGTTGTCAACTTGGCAAATCGAAAAACTGTGTAGTGCTACTGACTTAGCCCTGTATCTTCCTGGAAGCCCCAAGTATCAGTTGAAGGTTGGTTTGGTTTTTAGCGTCCTTTAAAAAAAAAAAATATAGAGATGTGGTCTCAGTGTTATCCAGACTGGAATGTGGTGGCACTATCATGGCTCACTGTAGCTTTAAACTTTAAGGTTCAAGCAATCTTCCTGCCTCAGCCTCCTGAGTAGCTACAGCTAGGACTACAGGTGCGCAGCACCACAGGTGCTGATATTTTGTCTCTTCAGAGATGGGGTCTTGCTGTCTTGCCCAGCCTGGTCTGAAATTCCTGGGCTCCAGCAATCTTCCTACCTCAGCCTCCCAATGTGCTAGAATTACAGACATAAGCCACCATGTCTGGCTAGCTTTACCCTCTTGTCACAAGTCAGCAGTAGAGAGGAACTCCAGCCCAGCCACGGCTTTACAACAGTGCTATGTTGTATTCCCCTTTTTCCATTCCTGACATTTCTGCCTGTGATTTTCTAAAATCAGTCTCATCAGAGGCTCATCAATTTTATTATTTAAATAACCTACTTGTTCTTATTCCTATACCCCTTTCTCCCTTTCCTCCTCTTGTTCCTCAAATAAGAGGCACAGAGATGAGGTCCTTCTGGACTGAAAGCCAAAAAAATAAATAAATAAATAAATAATAAATAAATAAATAAATAACTACTTGTTTTATCATTCCTCTCTAGTGTTTGTTTTCTATTTTAGATCCTATTATTCTCTTTATTATTTCCTTCCTTCTACTTTCTTTGGGATTTTTTTTTGTTGTTGTTGTTTTCTCTAGAGATCAAATCTTAGCCAATGATATTTGGGACTTAATCTAAACCTATGTTTCCCTTTCAGCACTGTGTTTTTGTATATCGTAAGTTTTGATATGTTTAAATCTCATTACCCCACCAGATTAGACTTTCTGACTGCAAATTTCTGCTTGTGGACCCAAAGTCGGGCAGGCTGCTGCTTTACCCTGACTCATGCTTTCTTCCTATATAATGTACAGTATTTAGCTTGGTTTTGAGCCCAATTTTATCTTTCCATATTTATCACTGTTATATGTTTAAAACAGAAGGAGTGACTTAAAGAATTAATTCATAATGCTATTTAATCAGAAGTCTCTACATATCTTTCTTCTTTGATAGCAGGCAAGGTACATTTTTACTTTTCCTTTCATTGGTTTAAACAAATCTTTCGTGCATTCAAATTTTATCTTTACATGATTTTATCTTATTGTCATCTCTCTTACTTGTAACACTAAATTTGCATCAACTGCCATAGTTTATTTTTTGAGACAGGGTCTTGTTTTCTCATCTGAGATATAGTGCAGTGGTGTCATCACAACTTACTTTAACCTCAAACTCCTGGGCTCAAGTGATCCTTCTGGCTCAGGTTCCCAAGTAGCTGGGACTACAGGCACAGACCACCTTGCATATTATTTATTTATTTTTGAGACAGAGTCTCACTTTGTCACCCTCTGCAGAGTGAACTAGCATCATAGCTCACAGCAACCTCAAACTCTTGGGCTCAAGTGATTCTTTTGCCTCAGTCTCCGAAATAACTTGGACTACAGGCGCCTGCCACAACACCTAGCTATTTTTAGAGATAGGGTCTTGTTCTTGCTCAGGCTGCTCTCAAACCTGTGAGCTCAGGCAATCCACCCACCTCAGCCTCCCATAGTGTTACGATTACAGACATGAGCCACTGCGCCTAGCCGTAATTTTTAATTTTTTTGTTGAGGCAGGGTCTTGCTATGTTGTCCAGTCTGATCTCAAACTCTGGGCCTCAAATGATGCTTCAGCTTCAGCCTTCCAAATACCACCATGTTTGGGCTAGGCACTCATAGCACAGTGGTTATGGCACCAGCCACATACACCAAGGCTGGCAGGTTCAAACCCAGCCCGGGCCAGCTAAACAATAACAATTCCAACAAAAAATAGCTGGGTGTTGTGGCGGGCCCCTGTAGTCCCAGCTACTTGGGAGGCTGAGGCAAGAGAATCACTTAAGCCCAAGAGTTTGAGGTTGCTGTGAGCTGTGACACCACAGCACTATAAGAAGCGTGACATAGTGAGACTCTCTCTCTCAAAAAAAAAACCCACCATGTCCAGGTCAGCATTCATCTTTCTTTTTCTTTTCTTTTCTTTTCTTTCCTTCCTTTCTTTCTTTCCTTCCTCCTTTCCTTTCCTTTCTGTTCTTTTCTTTCTTTTTTGAGACAGAATCTCACTCTGTTGCCCTGGGTAGAGTACCATGGAGTACTCAACAGCCTGAGCTCACAGCAACCTCAAATTCCTGGGTTCAAGTGATTCTCTTGACTCAGCCTCCCCAATAGCTGGGACTACAGGTGCCGGCCATGCTTGACTAGTTTCTCTATTTGTGGTAGAGACAAGGATCTCATTCTTGCTCAGGCTGGGCTCCAATCTGTGACCTCAGGCAATCCACTCACCTTGGCCTCCCAGAGTGCTAGGATTACAGGCATGAACCACTGTCCAGGCCCCACATTCACAATTTTTTTGCCTCAGCCTCCCAAGGAGCTGGGACTATAGATGCCCATCACAATGCCCAGCAATTTTTTTGTTGCAGTTGTCATTGTTGTTTAGCTGGCCCAGTTGGGTTTGAACCCGCCAGCCTCGGTGCATGTGGCTGGCGCTGTAACCACTGTGCTATGGGTGCAGAGCCCACATTCACGTTTTATTCAGATGCCTGAATGTTATTTCTAACAATCGGCATCTTCTTCAGACTTAATCCTGTCAATAAAGGACATCTGTTCTTAATATTGTCACAATGGTGTCTTTGCCCTGGGGATCATTAAGCTACTGAAGTTGTAAAACTCTTCTCCAAATAAGATCCTGTTAACAGAACTGACGTCCTAATTTGTTAAAATCAAAATAAGCATACGCTATCCTCACAATTTCTTAAGGAAATCTAGGGCTTCAGTATAAATTTAATAGAAAATATAATATGTATATGGTAAGACCTGACCAAAAACATTGGTTCTCGCCTCAGTATGAAACTACTCTCAGTAGAGTATAGGCTACTGCCCTGCCGAATGTTTTGTTGGACATTTCCCACCCAAAGCCAAGGCTTTCACACCTACTTATCCTGATGAAAGATAAACACTTAAAAAACAGTTCTTTTTCTCTTTAAAAACTAGCTTTATTTAAAAGAACATGAAGCATAATAACACTATAGAAAACAAACTTACAATACATAGTCTTCAAGAAAGCCTGCCGTACATTATTTCTACTTGTAGTAGGTCTATATACCGATAAACATTCCTTGTACGATGCACAAATGACGCTTAGTATTAATATTATCCCTGAAGGAATGGCGAACAATAGCATGGACTGTCTTGACAGCAGAACCTCTACTTGTCTTATTAGCTATAGAAGACAAAACTAAAATATAGGTGACAAATTACATTCCTCCAATTTTAAGTTCTAGCCTTAAGGGAGAAGGGAATAGGATCAGAGGAGGAAACTTGTAAGGGTTAAACATCACAAAAAGAAAAGGGAGAATTGGTCTACCACTATATACAGTAATTACTATAAAATTATTCAGAATTGAGAATGTAATTGGTTTAACACTTGGAGAGAGGCCTTACACAGTTGAACTGTCCATTATCTACTATATTCAATCAGTTATCAAGCCAATTTTATTTCTCCGAAAACTTGTTACCTGGACATTAACCACATAAAGAAAATAATTTGGGGTGATCTAATCATTTTGTACTTTATATTTTTCCACAAAGTAATTCATGAATCATTTAATTCTATAATTACTTTACGACTTCAATAGGAACAGACCTAGTTCTAAAAGATTATATGTGAAAATACCAGACAAAAATAACCCCTTAACATGTAATACTACATTTTTAACCTAAAAAATAGACCTATGAAAATATCAAGCATTCAAGTCAAATATAATAGGATTATGACACAGTATGGTATCTGGCATTTTAAAAAATATTAAGATTGAATCAGATTTATTGCTATATCAATTCTGTGAACAGTCGACAATCAAAAATACAAAATATACCATACCAACCATGCCAAATATGATGCAGTGTAGAGGCATCATTAACATACGTAGATATTTATTTTGTAATATACATCACTGATATAGTAAAACCTTATTAATTCAGGACAGTTTCAATTGATAAGTCTAAAAATTTGAATATTTTAAAAAGATATGCCATTTAAGCACTCATAAGCATTCTTTTTTCTTTCAAGTATATAATTTCAAATGTACCGATTTGCATTGGCCAAGTATTACCTATTATAATTCTTTTGGGTACTTGTTTTAATGACAAAATAAGAATGCTTTTAAACTAGTATTCTTAAATTTCTCTAAAATAAGCTTAAAATTTTGCCTTCAATATTAAACATTTTCAAGATCTTGACTATGACTTTTATTAACAAATCCTTTCATCTAATACATAGTAAACAGCATTCAAGTCCTTGTATCAATGGTTACAAATTGTAGTTAAGTTAGAGGAGTTTTATTATATTTTAATCCTTTTTAATATATGAAGTATTACAGTAGTACTTATTTTGGTTATGGTAGGGTGAATTACGTCCTTTTTGCTTGGGAGTTATCAAGATAAGTTCAAAATTTATTATGTAATTTTAGTAATATAGGCTAAAAAATTCTAATATTCACTGTCATTTAAGATAATTCCTTAGCAAATTATTGTTGTAAGTGGAAGATCAAATTTCTAATAAGTATTTATTGTATTACAGGTGTCATGAATTTCTAACACCAAATTTTACCCCCTCTCCCATTTCAAAGACATCAAAGCCATCTACTAATCCATAAATATTGATGTTTCACATACTTCATAGAGTAGCTTAAAACATACCAGCATAAGAAATAATTAGTATTACATAGTAATTTCCTTTGCCATAGGAATAAATGTTGGACAAAGTCTGGAAACATTTTATTTTCCAATTTGAATTACAGTAATTTTGCCACAGACCACAGCACTAGCGCATGTGTCACTTTAGACATGCTCTAAGAACAAAACAAAAAATTACTGCAAAAATACATGTCACCAATGTGGAACACATTCAGATTTGTATAAAAGTACTGAACTAATATCCCAAAAAGAGGTATATGTAAACAGTACATAAGGAAGAAATAGTTTTAATATGAAACAATTATTTAAGTCACATACATCATGATAAGAAGCAGGACTTTCTTTTATAAAAGATTATATTTTAACTAACAAGCAACATCTACACATCTACAGAACAAGAAAGGTACAGGCATTTAGACTAAGTTTTAATGTAATTGCAAGTAATGTAGTATTGAGGAAACATGACAAAGATGAAGCTTATCCACTCGGGTTAATTTAAAAGTTTTAAATTAAATACAGGCAGCCTCTAGTGTGTTAATGCCTGGCATATGCATGGCCACTTTCCGTTTTTTTTTTTTTAATACAGAGTCTCACTCTGTCACTCCAGGTAGAATGCAGTGGGTTTGTAGCTCACCACAAATTCAAACTCCTGGGCTCAAGTGATCTTCCTGCCTCAGCCTCCAGCCTGTAGCTGAGACCATAGGCATGCACCACAACACCTGGCTAATTTTTCTATTTCTGATAGAAATGGGGTCTCGCTCTTGCTCAGGCTGGTCTAAAACTCTCGAGTTCAAGCAATCTTCCCACCTTTGACTCCCAGAGTGCTAGGATTACAGCTGTGAGCCACCGTACCTGGCCCACTTTCTTCCTTTTATTTTTCCTAGACTTGAGATGTTAATGCTAACCTCCTTGCTCCACAAGTGCCCCCAAATTCTCATCACTGTACCACCACAAGTTGGAAAATATTCTCAACCAGCCTTGGTGAGACAGCCTAGATGCTGACAGTTAGCCAGGCTGAACTTGAGCAAAACTTGGGAATATAGGAGAAACTCCAAGACTTCCTGCTAAGTTGAGGGGAAAGGTGTCTTTGTATGTGTCTGTGCATATAAGATGAGGCCTTTCAGTGAAGGAAAAGGATTATTTAAAAAGGTTCAATTCTGGCTCGGCGCCTGTAGCTCAAACAGCTAAAGCACCAGCTACATACACCAGAGCTGGTGGGTTCAAATCCAGCCTGGGCCTACCAAACAACTACAACCAAAAAATAGCCAGGCATTGTGGTGGGTGCCTGTAGTCCCAGCTACTTGGGAGGCTGAGCCAAGAGAATCCCTTAAGCCCAGGAGTTGGAGGTTGCTATGAGTTGTGATGTCATGGTACTCTACTCAGGGTGACAGCTTGAGTCTGTCTCAAAAAAAAAAAAGGTTCAATTTTACTTGTATTTCTTTCCATTACTGAATATTTCTAAAATTGCTGCATTGGATAAATGGAAAAAAGACAGGGAAGTCACTAAAATTTGGAAATGAGAAGAAAACCTCTGAGTTCAGAATCAAAGGATAGGAAGCTGTGAAAAGTCACAAGATATCTAAATAAAATTGGAAGTACTCTAAGTATGGTATCAACCAATTCTCTAAAAATTCTGCTTCTCATGGTGTCTGAAATGTGGTCATATTGTCTGAAATGTTAGATATCAAAGAGGCATTCTGCACTAACAAACATCCTTTAAAAAAAGAAATTTAATGCCACTTTCTCCACTATCTTCATTCTTAATCTTAGTGGAAAATACTTTTCTCTTAAAGTCTAGCCAACCATTGTCACACAAAGAAACAGGATTTCTGATCAGAGGAAAGATATGAAATGTTGAAGCAAGAACCTTCAAGAGAGGAAGAGACAAGCCTGTTTATATAGCATTCCACTAGAGATTAGAATGGGAAGGGCAACTGGGAAACAACCCACTCCCCAAAACTTAACCTTTCTAATCACATCAGGAAAAAAGAAAAACCTCTGCTTCTTTCTCTCCTACATTGATTGGCTTCCTAAAGAAAACTGAGAGCTCACTACCATATTAAAAGTTAACTACATTATGGTTTAAATAAGTCTTTATGAGCTTCCCTATTATACAGAGTTCCAAGCTACTATTTACAAATGAACTTTGGGAGACTAGATGCTTTTAAAAGTTTTTAATCAAAAAAATTTTAAATAGCACAAATGCTCACACATATGAAACTTCTACACATTGCAGAAAGAAATCCAAAAATTTTGAGAACTTCCTTAAAAAAATTCATTGCTTTGTATTTTCTTACTATTAAATATAATTACTAAGTATATTGGACAATAAGTACCAACACCTAATTTGTTCAAGACAAACAAATTTGAAAGAATATTAAATGAATACTTATTTTATGTGGATGATCAAAGTCAGCAGATTTCATGGTGATCCATACTTAATGAGTTTTTTGCTGCCACTAGGCAGAGTTGGGAGTCTTAAAAAATACACCCCCAAACCTGGATTTTCTTATATTGTGTTCACCTATGAAAAACAGCACTAGTATAAGAAAATCTCCAGTTTTATGTATATAACTTTCTAATTTGGATAAGAAAAATCGTAATAGGGCAGCGCCTGTGGCTCAAAGGAGTAGGTGCAGGCCCCATATACCGGAGGTGGCAGGTTCAAACCCAGCCCTGGCCAAAAAAAAAAAAAAAAACACTCCGCAAAAAAAAAAAAAAAAAAAAAAAATCATAATAGGTGTACTCTATAAAGTATTTCACACAAAGGAGAACATTGATCATAAAACTAATTCTAATCACTCTATCAGAAGAACAATTTATTTGCTTTTATAAGCTAAGCTGTTCATTATTAGCAAGTCCAGTAACATCTACAGGTATATGGATCAGGAATTTGCTAGTAAATGAGAAAATCAAGTTCTGAGAAAGAATCTGATACTTTAAAACTTTTCATCAGTAGCTTGGCCTTGGTGAGTGAGCCTAGATGCTGATAGCCAGGTTGAACTTGAGCAAAACTTGGGAATGTTGGAGAAACTCCAAAATTTCCTGCGCAGGTGTGTGTGTGTCTTAGTATATATGTGTGCTTATAAGATGAGGCCTTGCAGTGAAGGAAAAGGATAACAAAAAATGTATAATTCTACTTGTGTTCCTTTCCATCACTGGGTATTTCTAAAGTTGAGGGCAGTTTATCATTTGTCCTAAAAAAGTCCATTTATGTAATAGCCTTCTTTGGGCAAATTGGACAAATTATCTGACCATTCTTAAAGTTCATCACTTTTCCTACCCAAAATCTTCTATATAACTTTTGGCTTAGTTTTACAGAGAAAAATATGGAACTAGTAAGAAAATTAATTAAAACACATGAAAACATTCATGAGCCATGATTATACTTTAACTATGATTCACCGTCAGAATCAATCATGGGTTCTTCTTTTGAATATTTACAGATTCTTATTTAAGTAAGATGTGTTGAAGTCCTACCTAAACACTTGAATACAAATTCACCTCTTTGCAAGTTTTTAAAAACAATTGACTTGGAAGTAGAAAATGAAAGAATCACATTACAAATCAAGTATCTTTAGGAGATGTTATTCCATTTTCACAAAACAGCTAACTACTGAAACTACAAATGACAAAAGGTTTAAGAAACTGCATAATGAATTTTAATAATGAGCACAACTCAAGTATTACCATGTAAAGTGTTAAGTCCTGAGAACACTGAAAGGTTCTACTCACAATAAATATCTAGCTCTATTCAGAATCATAAGAAATAATGATCTGATTCTAGGACTAAGCACGTGGCATGCAATGCCTCATTTACTAAAAATCAGCACTCACCAGAATTTCAAGAAAAACATAACTACATCCTTAAACATTTAGAAAATTATGTATATCTAAGAAAAATTACAATGTAAATAAAATGGCATCTTCAAGTATACTACTGAACATCATCAAATGTCTGAGTCAGCCCAAAATTCTGCATTTTAACATGCTTCAACTGGTAAAGTTTTCACACAAAGGAATACCTAGTATCATAGTTCATATCTTTCCTAAAACTTTAGATATATATTTCACAATTATTGAAAATAGTTTGTACTCATCTCTAACTAGTTAAGGGTAAATGGAGAAAACAAAACTATATATTACCTTGTACCATATGAAATTGCTGTTCTTATAGGTCAAAATTAAAATACTGTATTTAAAAAAATAAGTTTTATTCAATCAAAATATGCAACAGAAGCATCAGTTTTCTTCCAATGGAATAGTAAATGTTTAATTTTTATAAAATTCACCATTTGTTAGATTGTATAAATTGTTCAAATTCTCCAGTTACTGCATCTCAATTGGGGAATATGTTGTTTTATGGAAAAAGCTCCAAACGATAAAGATGATTGGTTAAATGGATGTGACAAAACTTCATAGCCTAAGTCAATTGACTCTGTGATGCTGTGACATGTGAAGTCAAGTCCTGCCATGTAAAAGTATAGATTCGCGTTTATTAACCAAAGGATATTGTTTTTAAATCGAAAATTCCATGCATAATTTAACAATATGCTGCTGCTCTCATTGTTTCACGTGGGTTTAAATAGTAGTAATTATCACTTGCACAGATCACTATACACTCTTCAGAACTTTTTGGTCACAATAACAGTGTCAAAATATTAGGGGACTTCACCAGCATCCAACCGTTTTATAAACTGCCATCAATTGTCAAACAGTATTCACTTTTTTTGGCCACAGTAGTTATGATATGCTCCAAAAACAGTTTTCCGTTGTTTTGAACGTTAATGATTACACCTCCAACTGTCTCCATCCTTGATGATCTCTCAGGAGGGTACTCTCAGGTCCATTTTTACATTTTTCCCAGTCATAGCAGAAACTCTTTAAGACTGCTGCAAGGCCTTGAATTGCAGTTTTTAACTTAGCCTTCAATCTGGCTCTTATCTTTGTTTAAAATGGATTTTAATCTCCCCTGAGGTTCATTTTGAAATTCAGATCCCCAGAACAAGATTTTTCAAAACATCACTAAATAGTTCTTTAGTAGGCAGAGTCATCTAAGCTCAAACTAATGTTTCTACTTTCCTTGTTTACAACATGTCCCAGTTTTAAATCATATTTTAAAAAAAGTATTCACAATTCTTTTGAAGATACTAACGCATTTATTTCTCTGGAAAACAATAAAACAACTCAGTATCAAAGAAAATTTAGAGCATAATTCTATCAATTATCTGAATAGCACAAATGGAAACATACTTTATGCCAACTTTACTAACTGCAATCAATTTTCAACTGATCTGACATTAGCAATTTCATGTGGTATAATCCACAAGTTAATCAATAAATATTGATCATTTACTATATGCTAAGATCTGTTTAATATCTGTACAGATATTCTAAAAAGATGCATTTGAAAATATGAAATTCACTAACCCAAAGACCCTAGTGGAGAAGAAACCTGATGTTACACTATTATTTTTTAAAAATCCATATTAAAATGTATGCTTTCCTCCATGTTATAGCTATGCATATTATGTTGTGAAAACATGTTAAATGGATCCTTCTAAAACTTTTTGAACTAAAAGTTTAATATGGTATGGTCAAAGTTCAGCACTGAAATATACATTTTTCAATAATTCTAAGTTTTAAAAGTTTAAACTTGCCTACATTATATATTATTTTGAAGCTTCAAGAGGCTTTTGTTTATGATAAATAACAACTAACATTCACTTATAAATCTTTCTAAAGCACCTCTATATACATTATTCTCATTTAAGGTAGCAAAGACAATACAAAATTTGCTCTAGTAATGAAGTGGAATATTAATAAAAACCAAAAGGTAAATAATGTTTTTGTGTGTGCTTTTAAAAAAATAATGTAAAACATTAAAATCTTATGTCACCAAACCTCTGTAAGACACAGGAAAAGAAACCCACTTTAGTTAACGCCTGTGATTAAGCATCACTGCCTACTGCAGGTGGACCAAAAGTTTCTCTAGTGCGCATTAACTGGACATCTTTGTCAGCCATACAGGTATCACAGCCCCATACTGCTGACGCTTCTGCTGTTAGGAGGCCATAAGCTGTTTCAGTCATTCCAGTACAGATCCGATGAAACCATTTCTGACAAGATGCCTCACATAAGATGGCGTCCTGATCGTCATTCACTTCATTTGTACAAATTCCACAAGGATACACTGGGTCAGAAGACGAATGACCATGACGGGTTGGGTGGAGAGAGGATTTATTGCTTTTCTCAGTGGTGCATGTATCTGCTGCACTTCTCGGTTGTCGTGGCTTATTCTGTGTCCCATTTGCATGGCTGTTGTTTGTTGCTTCAGTGCTACTTGAACGACTGTTCTCTTGATTTACTGCATTGTTTCGCTTAACATTTTTTAATTCGATATTACTCTGATTCACTGTGTCATCCATATTCAAGTGAGGTGGATGAGTAGAGGAATTTTGATTAGTGTTTTTGGCTGGTCCTTGACTAAAGTCTTGTTTTGGGGGTGGTGCTTTTGCTTGACCAAAAGTGTTTGGAGGAGGAATAAAAGAATGATTAGCTTCTAATGGAGAAGTAAAACTTGAATTATTTCCAGGAACAAAATTAGATGCCAAATCAGGGTTAGACACTTGGCTAGCATTCTGTGGAGGAATCTGACTGAAGTTTTCAGCAGGATTTTGTCTAAAATGTTGATTAGGCATGTTAACATTCTGACTTAGTGCATTGTTGTAAGATGGATTTCCAAAACTTGAGTTATCAGGTGGCCCAAAATTAAAAGCATGAGGTCGATTAAAACCCATGCCCAAAGGATTCTGAGGAAATGGATGTGGCTGATTCCTGAGTGAGTAAGGACTACAGTATGGGGAAGACATTCTTGGGGGAACATGAGGTGGCATTCTGAATGTACTATAGCCTCCAAAGCCAGGATAACCAGGGCCAAGATATGGATTTGATGAAGGTAGTGGTTTATAGGAAATAGTATTATAGTTGTCATCAAATGGATTAGCAGCTACTAGATGGTCAGAGTTTGGGTTCGGTGGTGGAGCATACTCAGACAATGGAGGAAAAGAAGGTCCCTGAAATGAGAATGTAAAGTATGTTTTTGATCAAAAAGGTCATTAAAATTGTCCTTTTTTATCTTAATAACTATGAACAAAGTTTTAATCAAATTTCCCTTGTAGTATTACAAAAATTTAATTCTTCACTTGATTTTTTGATTACGATTTATGTTTATATTTAATTACACTTAATGATCAAAATATGTAGGTTTCTTTCATTTAGGAAAGAAAATAAAGAATGATTTTCTGAGCTCAAATTCATTGTCATTTCAAAGCCCCAAATATTTAACTTTCAAAAGAAACTTCATTATCATAATTTTAACTTAATATGCTTACTATAACCCTAGAATCTTTCACTTAAAATACTAAAGCATTCTGACCACAAATTAACTTTTACACCACCAAGGAATAAAATTAAATAACAATAAACCAGATCTAAATTTTGTTTCCTAGCTTAACTTCAAGCAGATCCTATTAAAGTGTTCCCAAAACACTAAGCTCTAGGCCTCAGACTGGAAAAATAAACTGCTAGTTTTAAACTCACTTTAATTTTAACAGATGGAGGTCAAATGGAAAAATTAAAAGTAATCTGTACACACATTATACTTATCCACAGCATTTATCATAAAAAGAATGTTTCAAATTGATAGAGAATAAAACCATGAAAACCTGTATGTATAACTGCTTATTATAATCACAAGTGACAACAAAACATGCCTCCATCTTGATTGCTTTATGATCTGCACATAATACTGGGTTACTCCAATAGTTCAACATTACTTCAGGTTAAAACTGTTTCTGTATTATTTTTAAACCTTTTTTATTTTATTTTATTTTTTGGAGACAGAGTCTCAAGCTGTCGCCCTGGGTAGAGTGCAATGGCATCACAGCTCACAGCAACCGCCAACTCCTGGGCTCAAGCGATTCTCTTGCCTCTGCCTCCCAAGTAGCTGGGACCAGAGGTGCCCGCCACAACGCCTGGCTGTTTTTTGGTTGCAGCCCTTGTTGTTTGGTGGGCCCGGCTGGATATGAACCCAGCAGCTCAGGTGTATGTGGCTGGTGCCTTAGCTGCTTGAGCCACAGGCACCAAGCCTATTTTGAAATCTTTTAATAGAACTATAGGCATTTATGCTTCTTAAAAACTTCTAAATTAGATTTAACAACAAGCATTTTAATTTTTCTGCACATACTTTCTTCTTGCAATATCTGCTATAGGGCTGCAGTGTAACAAAAGTCACTGGTTGCAGACTGGAAAAAAAAAAATACAATCAATGCAGAATTCACTAATAGGTGTGAGGATAGGAAACAAAACCCATGATTAAATTTACCTCACTGGCCTGACAATACCAGCAAAGAAAAATTGTTATTAAAGATGATGTCAATTTACCTGTGTATTTGCCTTGCGTTTTTTCTTATCTGGGCTTCCTAGTTGTACACCTGGTCCTCCTAACCCATCCAGTCCACTATCACCACCTAAAAAAAAATCCAGATAACATTTCCACTTGTAAGTGAAGTATCTGCATATCTCTCATAGCAATATCTATTATGTGTATTTTCTTGCTAATGTTTTCTATTTTTGTTAGATGAAAGCAATACTAAGCTTTTATTATATTTGTTTTTCATAAAGTCTGTCCCATTGTTTTAGCCAGAAATAGTTATTCATTTCTGCTCCCAAGTTATTATTCTTTTAGCGAAAAAAGAAATCTCCCTCCCACCCTCAAATCTTCAGTTATCTGATTCCTTGAATCTGATAGCCTCAGATTTATCTGATAGTCTTTTCTGAATCTGATAGTCTCAGACTCAAGGAATCAGATGACTGGTCTATCTTTCCAACAATAATCAAAATATATTCAAGTATAATATCTTTTTGGGGTGGAAACACAAATGATTGATATATACTGGGCTGTACGCTGGTTTCTTATTGAAGATCATTCCGTATCATTATACACGGAACTGCTTTATTCTCTAATAAGTAAGCAGTATTCCATATGGTATAACGAATTATACCATAATTCGTTAAACTATTTACCTCTGTATTAATGGATATTTAGGTTGTTTCCAAACTTGCTGTTGCTATGATGACTATCTATGTATAAACATCTTTCTATACATGTACAAGTAACTTCCAGACCTGGAATTATGGTCCCAGGACTGGAATTATGGCATCAAAGGGATGTGCCTTTAATTCTTAAAGATATTGTTAAAATGAAACAATGTTTCCAAGTATTTTTTTTTTCTTTTTAGAGACAGAATCTCACAGTACCATGGCTTTACCGCTCACAGCAACCTCCAGCTCTTGGGCTTAGGTGATTCTCTTGCCTCAGCCTCCCGAGTAGCTGGAGCTACAGGTATCGCCACAACGCCCAGCTATTTTTTGTTGCAGTTTGGCTGGGGCTGGCTTCAAACCCACCACCCTCAGTATATGGGGCCGGCACCCTACTCACTGAGCCACAGGAACCGCCCCAAGTATTTTCTTAATAGTCTATGATCAAGCAAACCAAAAAGGTTGACTGTAAATCTAAGAGGTTAAAAGTTTATTAGGCCGGGTGTGGTGGCTCCCGCCTGTAATCCTAGCACTCTGGGAGGCCGAGGTGGGTGGATTGCCTGAGCTCACAGGTTGAAGACCAGCATGAGCCAAAGCAAGACCTCGTCTCTAAAAGAGCTGGGTGTTGTAGCGGGCGCCTTCAGTCCCAGCTACTTTTGAGGCTGAGAGAAGAGAATTACTTGAGCCCAAGAGTTTGAGCTGTGAACTATCTGCAACGGCACTCTACCAAGGGCAACAAAGTGAGACTCTGTCTACAAAAAGCAAACAAAAAAGTTTATCAATGGAATTTTTTCCATTTTTAAAAAAACACTTTTATTACAGACAATTGTGAACATATAAAAAGTAGATGAAAGAGTAAAATTAACCCCTTATGTCCACTACCCAGCCCTGAGAACCATCAATATGTGGTTAGTCTTGTCTCTTCAACCTTGCCTCCTCTTTTCTCCAGTACTATTTTGAAACAAATTTCACACATTGTAGTTCATCTATAAATATTTCAGAATGTATCTCTAAAAGCTAAGAAGTTAGAAAAAAACTACAACTACAATGCAATTCTCACCCCTACAAAAATTAAGAATCCTTTAATATCATTTAATACCTGATCCAAATATTTCATAATTTTGTTATGCTTTGTTTAGACTGGGATCCAAATATGATTCATACATCATAATTGGTTGATAGATCTTTTGATGTATTTCCCTCCATCACTCTTTTTTTTTTTTTTTTTGCAATGTATTAATTTGAAAGAACTGAGTTGATAATTGTTCCAATTATTAAACTACAGTCTTCCAGGTCCAAACCCATTTTCAGCAATGCTGGGACTTGGACTTTGGAAATAGATTTTTCTTTTGCCAGGTTCTTCCAATAGGAGCTCTAGAAGGATACTAGAAGGACAGGAAAGGTGAGAAGAGAATTTCTGTTCCTACTATCACCAGCTTACTCTCCTTGTTTCTGTTTCCATCACCTCAACAACAGGCTTGCTTCCTGGCACTGGCAGCTGATTCTAGTTTTAAGCTTTTATTTTCCTTCTCCCTAATGAGCTTCAGTATACCCTTTCAGTACCAGCTGCTCAGCACCTAATCTCAGAGCCTGAGTTCAACTCCTACAAGGTCTCTCTTCCAACCTTTAGGTTCTAATAACCTCAACTTTTTGTCTTTATTCATGAAGCACTACACGAGGAATTTTTTCCCTGTATTTACTTCTCCATGTTACCCTGCTTTTTGCTCTTTCAAAAGTTCTTCAATGTCTGGTTAACCAGTTCCTTATACAAAATTATATTATAAATTAAGTTAAATTATGGGTATGGTTTATGTTTTTTAACTTGCAATGTTTGCTGTATCTGGATTTTGCTAATTGTAATGTATACCCTTGGCATAGTTGAACATGTTCTTTATTTCCTATAAATTGATGTTGGATCTAGAATAGAAGCTTGATCAGATTCAGGTTTCTGTTTTTGCAAGACTGCTTCACAAGTGGTGGTCTTTTCTTCCATCAGAAGGCACATAACTTCTTTAGTAGTTATATTTATTTTCTATTGTTGTAGAATACGTAACTTAAAACAATGCCCATTTAAGCAGAAGGAAACACTACCTAACTCCTTCTATTAGACCTAATATTACCTTGACATCAAAGCCAAAGATATCACAAGGAAAAAAAAAAAAAAACAGAAAAACTACAGACCAACATTTCTTAGGAATATCCATGCAAAAATTCACTGTAAAATACTAGCAAACTGAATTCAGAAGAATATTAAAAGGCTAAGCACATCACGACCAAGTGGGATTTTTCCCAGAAATGCAAGAGTGATTCAATATATGAAAATCAATCAATTTAATATGCCATATTAATAAAGGGGAAAAGCACATGATCATCTCGATAGATGCAAAACAGGATTTCACAGAAACCTTTTCATAATAAATACCACTCACCAAACTATGAAGAAAGGGGGAACTTCCTCATTCTGATAAAGGGCATCTATGAAAAACCCACACTTAATAACAAGCTTACAAGGCAAAAGACTGAAAACTTCTCCCTAAGATCAGGAACAAGATAAGGCTGTCTCCTATTCACCACTGCATGTACTCTAAGCTCTAGAATTCAGGGGTCCTCAAACTCGGACTGCGGGCCACATGAGGCAGTGTGATTGTATTCGTTCCCATTTTGTTTTTTTACTTCAAAATAAGATATGTGCATAGGAATTTATTCATAGTTTGTTTGTTTTTTTTTTTTAGACTATAGTCCAGCCCATAGGTTTTTTTAAAAACTATAGTCCGGCCCTCCAATTATCAGAGGGACAGTGAACTGGCTCCCTGTTTAAAAAGTTTGAGGACCCCTGTGAGATGGAAAAATTAGGCAAGAAAAAAAATTAAAGGGATCCAGACTAGAAACAAAGAAGTGAAAGTATCTGTTAGCAAATTACATAATCATATATGTATCGGACACTAAACAATCCATAAGGAAACTATTAGAGCTTTCAAAATAATTTAATTAATGATCTTTTAAAAAATTTTCATGGCACACCTAAGATCCTCTCATGGCATACCAGTGTGCTGCAGCATACCAGTTGAAAATCACTGGTATCTTTGTGACCTTGGAATAAGCAACAGTTTCCAAATTATAACACCAAAAGCACAAGCAACAAAAGAAAAATTGGACTTCATTGAAATTAAAAAAATCTTTTGACCAGGTACTTGTGGCCCACACCTATAATCCTAGTGCTCTGGGAGGCTGAGGAGGGAGGATCCCCTGAGACCAGAGTTCAAGATTACTCTGGGAAACACAATGAGATCCTATCTCTTAAAAAAAAAAAAAAAAAAAAAATTAGCTGGGTGTGGTGGTGTTCACCTATAGTTCCAGTTACTTGGGAGGCTGAGGCAGGAGAGTACTTTGAATTCAGAAGTTGGAGATTACCCTGAGCTATGATTGTACCACTGTACACTCCTGCCTGGGCAACAGAACAAGACCCTATCTCAAAAAAAAAAAAAAAGGCCTATAATCCTAGCACCACTCTGGGAGGGTGAGGCGGATGGATTGTGTGAGCCCACAGGTTCGAGACCAGCCTGAGCCACAGTGGACCTTCTCTAAAAATAGTCAGGCCTCACCAACCCAGGAATGGATTAACAAACTGTGGTATATGTATACATGGAAAACTATTTAGCCATTAAAAAAAAAAAAATGGAGACTTTACATCCTTTGTATTAACCTGGATGGAAATAGAACACATTATTCTTAGTAAAGCACCACAAAAATGGAAAAGCATGAATCCTATGTATTCAATTTTGATATGAGGACAATTAATGACCTAGTACACAGTAGGGGGCGGGAGAAGGGGAGAGCAGAGAGAGAGAGGAAAGGAGGGAGGGAGTAGGAGAAAAGAAGAGCAGAGAGAGGGAAGGAGGGAGGGGGTGAGGTCTCAGTGTGTGACACACCTTTTGGGGGCAAGACACAATTTTAAGAGGGACTTTAACCTAACAAATGCAATCAGTTTAACCTGGTTTCTTGTACCCTCAATGAATCCCCAACAATTAAAAAAAAAAAAAAGAATACTTAATTCTTTTTTTTTTTTTTTAGAGGCAGAGTTTCACTTTATTGCCCATGGTAGAGTGCTGTGATGTCACACAGCTCACAGCAACCTCCAACTCCTGGGCTTAGGTGATACCCTTGCCTCAGCCTCCGGAGTAGCTGGGACTACAGGCGCCCGCCACAACGCCCGGCTATTTTTTTGTTGCAGTTTGGCCGGGGCCGGGTTGAACCTCGGTATATGGGGCCAGCGCCCTGCCCACTGAGCCATAGGTGCCACCCCAGAATACTTAATTCTCACAACAGCTCTTTGGGATAGGAAATAATATCATCTCCATTCATAAAGTGAGTAACTGAATTACAGAAAGTTAAGTAATTTAACCATAGTCACACAAGGCTAGTAACGACAGAGCTGGGATTTGAACGCTGGCAGTCTGTCTCCAGGCCCATGTTCTTACCAGCTATATTGTGTAGTCTTTCATTAAGTTGCAACTTCAAACCTTACTAAAAAGTAATAATAATAAAATAAAAATAGCAGGACATTGTGGAGGGTGCCTGTAGTCCCAGTTACTAGGGAGGCTGAGGCAAGAGAATTACTTAAGCCAATGAGTTTGAGGTTGCTATGAGCTACGATGCCACAGGACTCTACTGAGGATTACAAAGTGAGACTCTGTCTCAAAAACAAACAAACAAACAAAAAATACCCAAACCAAAAACTTTTGGTGCATTAAAGAATACAATCACATAAATATTTGCAAATCATAAGCCCAAGAGTTTGAGGATACTGTGAGCTAAGATGCCACGGCACTCTACCAAGGATGACTAAGTAAGACTATCTAAAAAAAAAAAAAAAAATGGCCAAAGAATCTGAAGACACGTCTCCACAGAAAATATTCAAATGGTCAATAAACACACAAAGATGATCATCATCACTAATCATCATAGAAATACAAATCAAAACTACTGTGAGACCCACTAGGATGGCTGTAATAAAAAAGACAAATAATAAAAAGTGTTGGCAAGGATGTGGAGAAACTAGACATCTCATAATGTGCAAATGGAAATGGTACTATCTCTGTGAAAAAGTCTGGCAGTTCCTCAAAAAAAGTTACCATATGGGTGGGTGCCTGTAGCTCAATCAGCAAGGCACCGGCCACATACACCTAGGGTGGCGGGTTCAAGCCTGGCCCAGGTCTGCTAAGCAACAAAGACAACTGCAACCAAACAATAGTTGAGTGTTGTAGCAGGTGCCTATAGTCCCAGTACTTGGGAGGCTGAAGAAAGAGAATTGCTTAAGTCTAAGACTTTGAGGTTGCTGTGAGCTGTGAGGCCACAACATTTTACCCAGGGAAACAGGTGGAGACTCTGTCTCAAAAAAAAAAGTTACCATATGACTTAGCAATTTTTCATCTAAGTTTATATCCAAGAGAACTGAAAATCTGTTTGCACAAAAATTTGTGCAAGAATGTTCATAGCAGTAGTATTTATAATAGACAAAAAGGTAGAATGTCCATCACCTAGTAGATAAATAAAATGTGATATATTCACACAATGAAGTATTATTCAACCATAAAAACTAATGAATTACTAATACATGCTACAGCATGAATGAACCTTGAAAACATTATCCTAAGTGAAAGAATCCAGATGCCAAAAACCACAGATTACAAGATTACATTTCTATGACATGTATAGAATAGGAAACTTTAGAGACAGAAAAAAAGTAAGTAGTTACCAGGCCATTGAGGAAGAAAGAAATTGAGAGGTACAAGGTTTCTTTCTGAGGCAACAGAAAATATTCTACAATTAGACAGTGATGGCTGTACAACATTGCAAATGTATTAAAAACTAGTGAATTGTACACTCCAAAATGGTTAACACAGTGAATTTTACATTATGTGAATTTTATCTGAACTAAAAATAAATTGAAAAATGACTATTAATTCTTTCTCAGTCTGTAGTCAGAAATCACAAATCAGGCTGGGTTCTTCACTCAGTCTATCAAGAGAAAATCATGGTGTCAGTAAGGCTGAATTCTTGTCTGGACGATCTAGGGGAAATCTGCTTCTGAGGTTATTCTTCTTTGTGGCCAAATTCAGTTCCTTTTGGCTGTAGGAGTAAGATTCTACTTCCCTTGCTGGCTGTCAGCTCTTAGCTCCTAGAAGCCTCCCACATTCCTTGACTCCTGACTCTCCCCTATGACATGTGGAATCCTTGTGCTTCAAGTCTCTGACTTGCTCTTTTTTTTTTTTTTTTTTTTGAGACAGAGTCTCACTTTGTCACTCTTGGTAGAATGCTGTAGTGTCACAGCTCACAGCAACCTCAAATTTTTGGGCTTTAGTGATTCTCTTGCCTCAGCCTCCCAACTAGCTAGGACTACAGGCACCCACCACAATGCCTGGCTATTTTTTGTTGTTGCTGTTGTAGTTGTCATCGTTGTTTAGCAAGCCCAGGCTGGGTTCAAACCCATCAATCCTGGAGTATGTGGCCAGTGCCCTAACCACTGAGCTACGGGCAGCGAGCCTGACTTCCTCTTTTTCAACCAACTGTAAAGAACTTTCTGCTCTTAGAGGGCTCATATCATTAGGTCAGGTTCACCAAGACAATCTAACTTAAGGTCAACTGTGCCACCTGATGTAAATTCATAGTCCTGAGGATCATACAGAGTATGTACACTTGGCATCGTAGCTCACTGCAACCTCAGACTCAGGCTGTGGGCATCCCGCTGCCTCAGCCTACAGAAGCTGCTGGGATTGCAGGTGCTCACTGTGGCGCCTGGCTGGGTTTTTCCATTTACTTCATGAGTTGGGGTCTCACTCTCGCTCAGGAGAGTCTCGAACTTCTAAGCTCAAGCAATTCTCCCTCCTCAGCCTCCCACAATGCATTATAGGCGTGAGCCACCCCACCTGGCTGGTTTATTTAAATTTCCATCTTTCAGCTTGGTGCCCATAGGACAGTGATTACAGCATCAGCCACATACATGGAAGCTAGCGGGTTCAAATCCAGCCTGGGCCAGCTAAACAACAATGACAACTATGGCAAAAAACAGCTGGGCATTGTAGCAGGCACCTATAATCCTAGCTACTTGGGAGGCTGAGGCAAGAGAATCGCTTGAGCCCAAGAGTGTGAGGTTGCTGTGAGCTGTGACGCCATAGCACTTTGAGACTCTATCTCAAATAAATAAATAAATAAATTTCCATCTCGCTCTCTTTTTGGGGGGGAGGGAGGCGACAAGAGTATCACTTTGTTACTCTCAGTAGAGTGTCATGGTGTAATAGCTCACAGCAACCTCAAACTCTTGGGCTCAAGTGATTCTCTTGCCTCAGCCTCCCAAGTAGCTGGGCTAACAGGCACTCACCACAACACCTGGCTATTTTTAGAGATGAGGTCTCACTCTGGCTCAGGCTGGTCTTGAACCTGTGAGCTCAGGTAATCCACCTGCCTCAGTCTCCCAGAGTGCTAGGATTACAGGTGTGAGCCACAACATCTGGCCTTTTTTGTTTTGTTTCTTTGAGACAGAGTCTCTGTTGCCCAGGCTAGAGTACTGTGGCATTAGTCTAATTCACAGCAACCTCAAACTCCTGGGTTCAAGTGATCCTCATGCTTTTAGCTTTCCAAACAGCTGGGACCACAGGTATCCACCACAAAGCCCTGCTACTTTTTCTGTTTTTAGTAGAGACAGGAATCTTACTCTTGCTTAGGCTGGTTTCAAACTTCTAGTCTCAAGCAATCCTGCCTCCAGAGTGCTAGGACTATAGGAATGAGTCACTGTCCCCATCCCTTTTTTGCTTTTCTAATGTAGCCATTCTAGTGATTATGAGGGGGTACCTCCTTGTGGGTTTTTTGTTTTTTTTATTTTTGAGACAGAGTCTCAAGCTGTTGCCCTGGGTAGAATGCTGTGGCATCACAGCTGACAGCAACCTCAGACTCTTGGACTTAAGAGATTCTCTTGCTTCAGCCTCCCAAGTAGCTGGGACTAGGCGCCTGTCACAATGCCCGGCTGTTTTGGTTGTAGTTGTCATTGTTGTTTGGCAGGCCCGGGCTGGATTTGAACCCACCAGCTCTGTTGTCTGTGGCTAGCGCCCTAGCTGCTGAACTATAGGTGTTGAGTTACAGGCACTGAGCCCTCATTGTGGTTTGGATTTGCATTTCCGTAATGACTAAGAATGCTGAGCATGAATTCCGGATACTAAACTCTTTTTTTTTTTTTTTCCTAAACTCTTATCAGGTATATTATTTGCAAATATTTTCTCCCATTGTATGAGTTGTCTCTTTAAGTTGACAGTGCCCTTTGATACACATATTTTTAATTTTGATGAAATCTAATTTATCTACTTCTTTTGTTGCTTGAGTAAAACTAGGTTTGCCTATCTCTAAGATACTATCTCTAAGATACTAGTTTGCCTTCCTAAAATTTTAGGCATTATAGTAAGTCTTCTTCGGTGGTCCACAAAAGGCAGAAGTGGAAACTACTGGTTCAAACGAAACTAACTTCTTTTTTTATTATTTATTATTTTTTTGAGAAAGAATCTCACTTATTAATCCTCGGTAGAGTGTTGTGGCGTCACAGCTCATAGCAACCTGCAAATCCTTGGGCTTAGGCAATTTTCTTGCCTCAGCCTTCCAAGTAGTTGGGATTACAGGTGCCCACCACAATGCCCGGCTATTTTTTTGTTGCAGTTTGGCCGGAGCTGGGCTTGAACCCACCACCCTCGGTATATGGGGCTGGTGCCTTACCCACTGAGCCACAGGCACCACCCAAACTAAAATAACTTTTATTTTTAATTTCATGTGCTAAATTAACTTGAGCAGATAGTGAGTAAAGAACTGACAGTGAGATCTAGTCACTCCTCAAAGTCATTTATTCCAATCTGATGGCTGAGATTTGACCAAACTTATTATCAACTTGTAGCTATTCAATAACCCAAATAAAATGAACTGATGATTACAGACTAATAATTTGTATGTAATTTCCCATAATAGCACATGCCCTCGTACTGAACTCCCTAAGATTGAATCTGAATACCCTAACATTCTGATGAGTCCAGGATGAACAAAGAATTAGCAATGGTCACTCTGTTGTCTGGGCTAGAGTATGGTGGCATCATCACAGCTCACTGCAATTCAAACTCCTGGACTCAAGTAATCCTCCTGCCTTAGCCTCCCAGAGAGCTAAGCATGAGCCACCTTGCCGTCTCCTTTTATTTGTTAATACTTGAATTTCTTCATTTCATCTCTTCACTCCTATCTCCCAAAGCCCTCCAAATGCACAAAGGAATAGAAGTAGGAAAGGATGATGTCAAGAATGAAAAAAGCCTCTCTCATGGTAAGCAAAGGAATTTTATCTATCAATATTATCAAATTATGGCTAGACATGGTGGCTCACGCCTGTAATCCTAGACTCTAGGACTCAAGGTGGGAGAACTGCTTGAGTATGAGACCAGCCTGAGCACAGAAAGACTGTACTAAGTCAAAAAAAATTAGCTTGGTATAGTGGTAGGCGCCTGTAGTCCCAGCTACTTGGGACGCTGAGGCAGGAGGAACGCTCAAGCCCAAGAGTTTGTGTGCTACGATGCTACAGCACAGGGCACAGGGCACCCAGGGCACAGAATGAGACTCTGTCTAAAAAAAAAAAATTATCAAATTACATTATATAATCAATTTCAATTAAACAAAATAGTACCTTTTCTTTCACTCTTTAACCTTTATCTCAAGCTAGAAATTAAAGATGTATCTCTCTTTACAGTGTTATAGAAGAGTTCAAACATGAAATGAAGTAATTTTCTCCCAATCAAAGATTCTACAAATTAAGGATTTATTTGATATACATTCAGTTTATATATTTTTTCTATTTGTAAACACTTTTGATTTTTGTGTAGTGTAGGATACTGCTTTAGGTCTGATATATTACTTTATTCTTACCACTGAGCCACAGGCTCACTTTTTTTATACTAATAGTTTGGTTTATCATACTGACTATATTGGCTGAATGTTTGTGTATTCTCAAAATTCATATGTTTTTATTTTATTTTATTATTATTATTTTTTGAGACAGAGTTTCACTATGTCACCCTCAGTAGAGTGCTGTGGCGTCACAAGTTCACAACAACCTCCAACTCTTGGGCTTAAGAGATTCTCTTGCCTCAGCCTCCCAAGTAGCTGGGACCACAAGTGCCTGCCACAACGCCTGGCTATTTTTTGGATGGAGTTGTCATTGATGTTTAGCTGACCCAGGCCGGGTTCGAACCTGCCAGCCTTGGTGCATGTGGTCAGCACTGTAACCACTGTGCTACGAAGGCCACCTCAAAATTCATATGTTGATGCCTTAACCCCAATGTGTATTTACCCGTGGGGTCTTTGGGAGGTATTTAAGTTTAGATTAGTCATGAGGGTTAGACCTTCATGATGGGATTAGTGGCTCTAAGAAGAGAATTTTCTTTCTCTCTCTACACACACACAAGAAAGGCCAGGTGAACACACAGGGAGAAGGCAGCAGCACAAGCTGGAAAGCAGATTTCACCAGGAAATGAATTTGCCATCAGCTTGATCTGGGACTGTTTAAGCCACCCAGTCTATGGCATTTTGTTATAGGAGCCCAACCTAAAACATCAACTATTCTCCTAGCGTGACTTCATTATTTTAGAAATACTAATAACATTTTTCTTTAAACATACTTGCTTGGGCAGCGCCTGTGATTCAGTGGGTAAGGTGCTGGCCCCATACACTGAGGGTGGTGGGTTCGAATGTGACGCCAGCCAAACTGCAACAAAAAAATAGCCAGGCATTCTGGTGAGCTCCTGTAGGCCCAGCTACTTGGGAGGCTGAGGCAAGAGAATCGCCTAAGCCCAGGAGTTGGAGGTTGCTGTGAGCTGTGATGCCACGGCACTCTACCGAGGACAATAAAGTGAGACTCTGTCTCTAGGAAAAAAAAAAAAAAACTTGCTTCACTATTCCAAATCAGTTTGGCTTATTTATGTATTTTATGTTGATTAAATGATACAAACCATTTAAAGTACCTAACATAATGACTGGCATACAGGGGGCATGCAAATACTAATGCTCACTTTGCTTTCCTTTTGGCCAGTGATTTTCAACCTGTGTGCCACAGCATACTGGTGTACTCTGAGAAGATCTTAGTTGTGCTGCAAATTTTTTTTTATTCTTTTGAGACAAGAGTCTCACTATATCACCCTTGGTAGAGTGCCATGGCGTCACAGCTCACAGCAACCTCAAACTCTTGGGCTTAAGCAATTCTCTTGCCTTAGCCTCCCAAGTAGCTGCGACTACAGACGCCAACCACAATGCCCAGCTATTTTTTGGTTGCAGTTGTCATTGCTGTTTAGCAGGCCTGGGCCAGGCTCAAACCCACCAGCCTCAGTGTATGTGGCCGGCACCCTACTCACTGAGCTATGAGCACCAAGCCTGCTGCAAAAATTTTAAAGAAGTTAAATTGTTTTTGAAAAAAGTTCAAAGCAAAGTACATTCTTTTTTTTCACTTTTTTTAAATCAACAAATGTGCTGCAAAATTTAACTATAGGTTCAAGTATGCCATGAGTTAAAAAAAGGTTGAAAAATATAGCTTTAGACTTAAACTACCATAAGCTCACGATTTTAATTTCTATAGTATTTAAAATCCTATCAAAATATCTAACATCTAGTAACGTCCACATACTAGGTGGATACTCAAATACCAGTTTTTCATTACAGAATTCTAAAATCTCGTATCTGTTTATTCTATCATTTACTGTGGACATAAACATTTTAGCTAATAGCTCTGTTCTCATCTAAAATACATACTTTTTAAATATTGGTCTCTATCATGGAGAGAAAAATTTTTTTTTTTTTTTTGTAGAGACAGAGTCTCACTTTATCGCCCTCGGTAGAGTGCCGTGGCATCACACAGCTCACCGCAACCTCCAACTCCTGGGCTCAGGCGATTCTCTTGCCTGAGCCTCCCAAGTAGCTGGGACTACAGGCACCCACCATAACGCCCGGCTATTTTTTTGTTGCAGTTTGGCCGGGGCCGGGTTTGAACCCACCGCCCTTGGTATACGGGGCCAGTGCCCTACCCACTGAGCCATAGGCACCGCCCATAGAAAGAAAATATTATGAATATGTGGATATAGTACTACACAAATTTTAGCAAGCATTTAGTAAAATAGCCTTATGTGACTGAAATAAAAGTGCCATAATTTCTTTTTAAACTAAAAAGTAGAAAATGTCCATTATATCATGTCCAGAACCTAGATCAATTTGGGAAGTGATAAATATTAAATTCAGAAACCTTCAACATCAGTGATGTTAGGTTTCACATATTTGTGATTCCTGTGCTAACTGTTCTCCCCAAAGTAATGATCTCTGTATTACAAAAGGTCTATGGGGTTTAAGAGTA
The DNA here is from genome assembly GCA_963574355.1 of Loris lydekkerianus. Classification (NCBI taxonomy): domain Eukaryota; kingdom Metazoa; phylum Chordata; class Mammalia; order Primates; family Lorisidae; genus Loris; species Loris lydekkerianus. The sequence goes on along the minus strand of CAUYPK010058273.1, from coordinate 1,668 downwards.
CTTACAAAGGTGCTAGGAGGGTGGGTGGAAAGTATTCACGTGTGACACTGACTATATAACAGTATCTACAGTAAAGAATTTTCTTTTATTGGTTAGAGTCAGCCAAATTTTTAGACAAGAAACTTGAGAAATCCTGGGGAGCAAAGCTGCAGATATTCACAAATACTACTCAATAAATAGCTTCTATTAGTCTTTTTCAACAATATTATAAACCATCAGAGTTTTCTGTTTGAAAACATAGTTTTTGTTTAGTGTTTTCTTCTAGAACATTTTCTGTTCTCTTCATATCCACTCCTAATCAACATCAGAGATTCTTCTGTGGGTCATTTACACTAAGTGATTGATTAAATATATCTAAAAGTGAAAGTTGATCACATTACTTAACCAGAACATGCATTTTAGACCTACTGTATTTGGCCATGTAAAACACACTCTTGTGTATAGCGCACAACCACGTTTGTGGCCAAACATTTAGGAAACCCCCTTTGAAAAAATAGACAGGTCTTGGCCAGGAGAGACACATCTAGTAAGGGCTAACAATCCCCAGGTAAACTGCAGATCACATCACCCTCCTGCAGCTGCTGACTCTGTGAAGCATGCCCCTTCTCTGTCTCCCCAGAGTCCTTCCCAACTCTCTACATCAGAAGCCCCTGTGGAGATGGCCACTCCTGTGGCCAGCAGGGTGGGAACTTGTGGGGCCATTCAGCCTACAGATAGCCAGGTGGGTCTCTGGGGCCTGTGCAGGGCTCCCGGTCCCCTTTGCTGAGCCTTGGGCCTTGGCCCTTGCCCCACCTTACCAGCCCTGCCATTGCCCTCTCCCCTTATCATGGCGCTCAGTGGAGACTGCTTTGGTCCCCTCTCACCAGATCCTGGATCCTCCTGGACTGGGATCCCATGCACCTGGCAGACCCAGATTGGGAGGGTGTGGTGGCCCTGGGAGGCCCACTGGGCTCCCACATTCCTGAGCCATACTACTATAATGCACATCCTTATTTTTCCTTCGAAAATTCAGGTAAAAAAGTATGCATTAAGCACAGCAAAATACAGGTATTTTATTTCCAACTTTAATACCTAATAGGCAACTTACAATGTTTTAGACCAGGAGTCCTCAAACTGTGGCCCATGGGCCACATGATGCGGTATTATTGTATTTGTTCCCGTTTTGTTTTTTTACTTCAAAATAAGATATGTGCCGTGTGCATAGGAATTTGTTCACAGTTTTTTTTTTTTTAACTACAGTCCGTCCCTCCAACAGTCTGAGGGACAGTGAATTGGCCCCGTTTAAAAAGTTTGAGGACGCCTGTTCTAGACAATGTTCTAAGTACTTTGTAACTACAGTCCCCAGCCTCCAGGCTATAGATCAGTATTGGTCTGTGGTCTGTTAGGAACCCGCTGCACAGCAGAAGTGGCCAGCAGGTGAGCAAAGTAAAGGTTTATCTGTATTTACAGCCACTCCCCATCACTCGCATCACTGCCTGAGTTTTGCCTCCTGTCAGATAATTGGCAGCATTTAGATTCCTTTTTTTTTTTTTTTTTTTTTTTTTATAGACAAGAGTCTCACTTTATTGCCCTCAGTAACAATAACATTGCAAAACAGATCAAACCAACCACCAACTCCTGGGCTTAGGCGTTCTATTGCCTCAGCCACCCAAGTAGCTGGGATTAACG
>CAUYPK010058268.1:0-19105 GCA_963574355.1 Loris lydekkerianus | reverse complement strand
CTGAGTCACAGACCCCGCCCAGTATTTCAGTTGTAATGGTAAAATTCAAGGAGAAGAAAGTGGACCATAATTTTATATAAATAATATTTTCCTAATGGAAATAAAATAGACACACCCCTTGATTGCACTAATGTACACAGCTATGATTTAACAATAAAAATAAATAAATAAAGAAAGAAAGAATCATTTGGTTCATTTACATTTTGTTTACATATAAATTATTTGGTTTAAAAATTATTTGAGTTAATCTATGATCTTATTTTGTGCCTTCTATTTATTCTGCATGTTCTGTTTTTCCCTTTCTCTCTTTTGGATTGATTATATATTATTTCTTCTTCCATTTTCCTTACCCTTGGTTAATTTGTAAGGTTATAATCCCACATTTCTATTCTGCTACTGATTGCCCCAGAAATTCAAGCATTCATTCTTAACTTATCAAAATTTAAAGTTATTCATGAAACCCTCATCCTGGACCATATAAGCTCTTTAGAATCTTTTATTTATTTATTTATTTATTTATTGAGACAGAGCCACAAGCTGTCCCCCTGGGTAGAGTGCTATGACATCACAGCTCACAGCAACCTCCAACTTCTGGGCTCAAGCAATTCTCCTGCCTCTGCCTCCCAAGTAGCTGGTACTACAGGCACCTGCCACAACGCCCAGCTATTTTTTGGTTGCAGCCATCATTGTTGTTTGGTGGGCCTGGGCTAGATTTGAACCCACCAGCTCAGGTGTATGTGGCTGGTACCTTAGCCGCTTGAGGCACAGATGCCAAGCCTCTTTAGAACCTTTTAACTATATTTACTTCTCCCAAACTTACATATAGCATATTATTACTGTTATTTATTTCAAGTCTATCTTAAACTCATAGGTCATAATTCTTATGATAAACATTATATTCTGTCTTACTTTTCACATCTTCCATCTGGGCTCAAATTTCTAATAAATCTTTTAGTATTTTCTACCATGAGGACCTACTAATAGTAAATTATCAGATTTTCTTTTCTTTCATTATTCTGAAAATGGGATGGGATTTTTTGCCCTCATTTTTTGACTCTTCTTGGAAAATGTACTACATTTTCACATACGGCATACTAATGCAGAAATAATCTGAATTCTAAAGAGCTCTGCAAAATGTGGTTTGTTTGACCCCAAAGGGCATAAGGAACTTGAAGGGATCCAGGAGTTCTGGTGACACTGTGGGCCTCCCACAGAATGTCTTTATCTTCCCACCAGATGGGAAGAACTTAAGTTCTTCATCTTCAGAAGACTTGAAGGAGTGGAGCTGAAGAGTGATTCCAGAAAGACCTAATTAAATTTTTCTACTAGCAAGTATATATGTGCTATTACAAATTATATCATATTGTCTATGAACCTCTATTCTTTTAATTTCAGGTTAATTTGAGGCTACAAGGGATTAGGTTACAGTGTTTGCATTTGTTAGGTATAGCCCCTGTCGTAGTTGTGTCCCGCCCCTTGGAGATGTGCCATATACTCCCACATTGTGCCCATTAAGTGGGAGCACACCAGCCCTCCTCCTTATTCTCTGAACCTCTATTTAAAAAAATACTGGCTGGGTTTAGTGGCACATGCCTATAATCCTAGCACTCTCGGAGGACCACAGTGGGTGGTGGATTGCCTGAGCTCACAGGTTCAACACCAGTCTGAGCCACAGCATCTCTAAAAATAGCTGGGTGTTGTGGCAGGTGCCTGTAGACTAGCTACTTAGGAGGCTGAGACAAGAGAATCGCTTAAGCCTGAGAGTTTGAGGTTGCTGTGAACTGTGATGCCACAGCACTCCACTGAGGGTGACAAAGTGAGACTCTGTCTCAAAAAAAAAAAATTCATTTTGAGTAATTGTTCTGTGTTCTTACTATATTAACAGTTTGTCATTGCACAATATATGTAGTCCTGTGTTCTCCATAGGTTCTCAGATGATCAAGATCAGAACTAAACTTCTCTACCACCAGTAGATCTCATATATCCTACTACAGATACACACTGTGCAAAAGAGATGTCTTTATATTCACAATGACTCTGTGAAATATAACGTTTCTCAAGCACAATAGGTCATACAAAACAAACATTTGGCTAAGAAAATGCTTCAGAAAAGATAGTGAAACATTATTTGGATAACAGAACCATGCCATCATTTCATTTAACAGAAAAAATATGTCTTTCCTAATATTCATCAAGATGGGTGGCAATGTGATGGAGATAAATATTTTATTCCCTCCATGTATATTAATACACAACCATACAGTTTCAATAGCTAATAAATATTTAAATAAGCAGCAGTAGGGTTTAAAAGCATATGAACAAGGTTACCATTGGGACTAAGACATAAAATCAGAATTATATATAACAAGCATTGTCCATCCCTGAGCAGGCAGTGCATTCAGTGGCCACATCTCTTTAGGAAGAAGAGGGCCTTTAGCTGTGACAAAAGGGCTGCTACTCAAATGCTCTCTAACCTATGAGAATTTCAGCCAAAATTTTCTAATGAAAGAAGATGCTGACACAGTGGCTTACACCTGTAGTCCCAGTACTTTGGGAAGCTAAGGAGAGAGGATCACTTGAGGCCAGGAGTTCAAGGTTGCAGCGTGCTGTGATTGTGCCACTGCACTCTAGCCTGGGTGACTGGGTGATGGAGCGAGACCTTGTCTCTCTCTCTCTTTTTTTTTTTTTTTTTTTGAGACAAAATCTCACTCTGTAGCCCAAGCTAGAGTGCCATGGCATCAGTCTAGCTCACAACACCTCAAACTCTTGAGCCCAAGCAATCCTCCTGCCTCAGTCTACCAAGTAGCTGGGACTATAGGTGTTTGCCATAATGCCCACCTAACTTTTTCTATTTTTAGTAGAGACATGGTCTCACTCTTGCTCAGGCTGGTCTCGAATTCTTTCCATCTCAGCCTCCCAGAGTGCTAGGATTATAGGTATAAGCCATATCACCTGGCCAAGACCTTGTATCTTTAAGAAGAAGAAGAAGAAGAAGAAGAAGAAGGAAGAAGGAAGAAGGAAGAAGGAAGAAGGAAGAAGGAAGAAGGAAGAAGGAAGAAGGAAGAAGGAAGAAGGGAAGGCCCTTTGGGAGCTGTGATTCACTGACAGCATAGTAGACCTTAGGCTGGTGGGAAAGCCGTGATCCTTGAGAGATGCCTCTTCCCTGAGTCAGGAAATCCCTGTAGTGAATGAATTAGCTGCAGGAAAAGCAGGGAGAAGCCAGCAGCATGAAGCTGGGAGAGCCCCAGGAGATGACTATGCGACCCAGGGACATAGAAGGGAACATTTCATAGGTTTATTCTTCAAGAAGACCAAATCCCAAGATCCAACAACTTGGGGAACTTCCCAGAGAACTCTCCATTGGTGCCCCTGCGGCATGGTTTCTGCCAGAGCCAGTGATGAGATGGTGGGGGAGAAATTGTCCCCCTCTTCAAAGTACTTCCTGCCCCACCAAATATGCTGGTCTGCAATGGAGCCAAATGTAGTTCTTTTTGAGACAGCTGAGGAAATTCAAATATGGAATTTCAAATTTTAAATTTTAATTATTACAGATGATATCAAGGGATTATTGCTAATTTTGTTGTATGTGGTAAAAGCATAGGGAGTGTCCTTTTGTGGGGGAGTTTACCAAACTGTTCTCTCTACCTCTGTGTAGTTTGAAGATTTTCAGATGAAAGAAGAAGAAAAGAAATAATAGGTCACATTCCCAGTGTTCAGGTTGAAGGACAATATGAATGGTACAACATAGCATCATAGCTCAAATTATCCTTGGGTGTATCAGTTGGGCATTGTCTCTGTGGCTCTTTCACCTCAGGTTGGGCTCCTGGATCCCCAAAGCTGGGGAATAGCCTTGGTTCAAAGGCACTGGGCCTTGTGCTGACCATAAGTTAGTTCCCTACCGTCTTGCCACTGTTTCTCCCAGGAAGCTTCTTGAAATGTCCGGCAAACACAAGTTCTAAGGGGCTTGTCTGGCCTCCAGAGTTCTTTGGGTGGGTACACAGATTCTTTCAATCCCCTAGGACTCTTGACTGCACCACACAGCCATTTATAACAGCTTTCAGCTCTCATTTGCTATTTGAATCCTAATTCATATGTCAGCCCAGGAGAGCATGCTAAGCAGGCCCGTGGCAAGCTCATGCCATCTGCATTAGTATTTTCCTCCATCATTTTGACAGTTGAGAGTTGGCAGTATTACAATTCAGACAGCACTCTGCGTTTGAAAGGAAAATTATGGTTTTTCAAAATGCAGCTGGGGTGCAAGTGAATAGGGTAAAGTTTCTGTGAAGCCTTTTCCTCATTTTATGATATGAAAATAATAAAATGTAGATTGAGCATGTGATTCTTACTTTAAAAGAACAATCAGAAGGCACAGGGTTTGGGGGACAAAGGCAAACAAAAGCATTCTGTTCCACAGTAATAATTTTAATAAAAAGCAAAACAATCATTTTTAAATGTTTTTCTCTCTGTTGGAGAAGTTAACATGGTTATTGCCATATAAACCACTTGTAAAGGAGCTATTTTGGGGCCTACTTAAGATATATTCTTTTCAGCACATTTTCATTTTGCCAGTTAGGCAGGAAAAACTACAGTTCACTTTCCTGGAGGAAACTTAGCTGAACTACTTGGCCACAGGTGAGACTGAACCTTACAAATCACTCCATCAGTTTAGGAGCAAAGTAAACAAATTTCTCATGCATGAAAAACACAAAAGCAAGATAAAACAAGCACAGAAAGTGTTTTCGAGTGTTTTTCTTTTGTTTCAAGTCAGTTGTGCACACTATACTTGGACACTTGCTTCTGAGAAATGTATCCCAAGGGCTGCCTCTCTGGAACAAAGATGTTTCAATGCTTATATGTATCCATTTCTTTTCTCTATCCCCCTGTGGCAGTAGTGTGCTGATAAATGTTTAACAACCAGCGCCAGAGGTGGAGGGGACTTGGTATGTAGTGTTTGCCCATCTCTGTGGTGTAAATACTCCACCAAGGATGGTTCCAAGCTACCAATGTGATAATAGTGGAATGGTGAATTTGGAGAAGAGATGCACACTAGTCCACCATTATGTAGTATTTCCACCATACAAATACAATAGATGTCAGGAACTTCAAGAACATAGATAATGTGCTGGGCACAGCGGCTTAAACCTGTAATCCTCACACTCTGGGAGGCCAAGGTGGTGGACTGCCTGAGCTCAAGAGTTTGAGACTAGCTTGAGCTAGAGTATGACCCCATCTCTAACAATAGCCAGGCATTGTGGTAGATGCCTGTAGTCCCAGCTACTTGGAAGGCTGAGGCAAAGGGCATCACTTAAGCCCAAGAGTGTGAGGTTGCTGTGAGCTATGATGCCATAGCATTCTACCAAGGGTGACAAAGTGAGACTCTGTCTCAAAAGCAAACAAAGGCCATAGATAATAGTAAAAATAATTAGCAAGTGATGAGTTTTGAGTATTTCTTTAACTGTTTTTAAATACACTTAAATTGTGAATTTATATAATTTAATCTACTGGGTGTCCCAAAGGTCTCCATACATAGGAAAAATTAACAAATTGGCATAACTACAGATAGCTTGGAACATGTTTGACAAGAGTGGAAGAGAAGACTTGGTGTATGTATAGAAAGAGGTGGCTCACACATAGAGAATATTTTGTAAAATTTTGTAATGAATGTTTTGTTAAGTAAAGGTATACTTAGCTACAATTTCCCTTTTTTCCCCTGTGTATGGTGACTTTTGGGGCATCCTATATAATGGTCACAATGGCTGTTAACATCCAGCTCATAACATAACTGAAAATTTAACAGTCTCTTCAAGGGCTGGTTTGTGCCAGCTCTTGCATACCACTGGAGTTCGAGTTAGGACAAAACAAACCGGGCACCTGATTAGTCTTACCTCCACAGAGACCTGTATTAGCTCTGTAGAGTGATTAAGGGCCCAAGCTCTCCCTTCCCAGGAGATGGGTGTTCTGGGAGTCCCACTCAGGATGGGTCCTGGGCAGCAGAATTTGAGCTGCTTTATTGGTTAGTTCCATCCATGTCAGGGCTGTCTTCCCTCCCAAATCCAGATGGTGCTCTCAGACTTTCAGAGTTTCCCACATAGGCCACCTCCCCCCACTCCCCTTACCTTCTGTTTGGCAGGTTTAATTCAAGTCCCTGGCACTGCCTCCTTCTACTTGATGCAAAGCCAGCAAACCTAATACCAAGAAGAGCCAAAAAAAACCCAGGGGCTAAATCATCCAAGGTCACACTGCTCGTCAGCTTTCCAGCCTCCCATTTGTCCGAGGTAGCCTTTCCTTCGGGCTTTTTGTAAGCCAGGTACATCCACTAGGTCTGGCACTACAGCATCACAGAATCCCAAGGATGGATGGGACTTTCCAGATGTTAAGCCTGAACCTCAGCATGCTTGAGCTGCTGCCAGACCTGCCCCCAGCAACTCTCCCCCAGCTGTAAAGCTGCTGTCTGCTGGCTTTTATCCCTTGGCACCAAGCCATAGTCACAGGAAGGCAGGCACTGTTTGTGACTGCTGGCAGTGAAAGGAAGCTTGCAGAATGCCTGGCATGTGGCTAAGTGCTACACATTCAAGCTTGCATTCATTATACTTGTAGGTGAAAAAACTAAGGTTTAGCAAAATGAAGGGACTGCTTCTATATCACACAAGCTTTAAGTTACCTGAGTCAGGATTTTTTTTGCTTGATGTGTTTTTTTTTTCTTTGAGACAGTCTTTCTTTTTTGCCCGGGTAGAGTGCCCTGGCATCACAGCTCACAGCAACCTCAAACTCTTGGGTTCAAGTAATCACCCTTCCTCAGCATCTTGGGTAACTGGGACTATTAGGCACCTGCCACTATGCCTGGCTAGTTTTTCTATTCTTTTTAGAGGGAGTGTCATGGTGTCTCGCTCTTGCTCAGGATGGCTTTGAACTCCTGAGCTCAAGCAATCCACCTACCTCAGACTCCCAGAGTTCTGGGATTATAGGTGTAAGCCATTGTGGCTGGCCTGAGTCAGGATTTGAACAGGATCTGACTCAAACTGGTGCCATTCACCTTAGTACACATCGCCTTCCATAGGCGTGCCCCTAACAGCAAGTAGTGAATATGGCTGTTGTGATGCCTGGCTTGTGTAGTGGTAATGAAAAATATATCACCTTTAGAGGTGGCATTCCACGTTCTCCTTGAGGAGGGGAAAATGCTTTTAATAAGCCACCCATGATAAAAGGTGAAATCATGATGGTAAGGGTGTTGGCAGGAGTCAAATTAAGAAAAATAATGACTACACTGCTATATCTTAGAACATAAATGGGTTTGGTTGCCCCATGGAAGGGAGACAGGGACATGGGATGGAAGGTGAGTGGGAATTACTCAAGAGTAATCAAGAAGAACATTCGATGATTGGGGCATCATGCAGCGCCTGCCATTCCCTCCCACATCATAGAGACACACTCAGGCGTGCACACACACTAGCTCATTTGAGTTTTGCTGTATGTCCAAGTGAGAGAGGGAACTGAGCTCCGTGTTTCAACCGAGGCAATGCAGGGATGAGACAACACTGTTGCTTAAAATGAGGTAGCAGAATTCCAGAGTCAGCAGTGGCTACAAAAATATTAAGTCCCTTAGAAATCACAGAAATCCAGGGGCCCCAAACCAGGGGCCAGAGTTATTAGACCTGTTTGGATCTAAAGGGGGAGGGGGAAAAAAAGAAACTAATAAAAAGGGAGGGAGTCCTCAGCAGATATTTAGACTACAGCAAGGAAGGATCTGTGCATGATGTCTGGCTGCAAGACAGACACTATGGAACGAAAGTGGGAGAAAACTTTGGGCCTTATTGCTGATCACACTGGAGCATGTGCGTCAAATAGGTTACCTTCTCGGGTGTGCAAACCTTCAGCCCCCAGGACATTTGCAGTGAAGGAGTATCAGCCAAATTGGTGCCAAAGAGGCCTCCGGTCAGCTTGGCATAGCCTTCTCCCTCACTTCCCATCACTGAGAATGTGGGGCAGTAGAATGGTCTTGGATGGTGTAAAGATAGTGCAGACCACAAGCCAGGTCACATCAGGGAGCTCTGATCTGTGCCTTTGGGGCTCACGTCATCTTAGTGCTGAACCCTTGAAAGCTGGCACATCAACACCATGCTGATTCAGAACAGAGGCTCATCAGAAGAGAAGTAGGCAGAGGGTGGGCACAGGATAGCAGTGAGCATGAATGCATTGGAGGAAGGGAGCCCCCTCTGGCAGCGGGCTAAATCCAGCCTTGCTGCTGACTGGCTATGTGACTGTGGTCTCTGGGACCCAGATTCCTCTATTTATACAATTATTCAAAAAACATGGGACTGGTCTGGTTTGCAAAGTGCTATTATTCCTCTGGCCTCAAATCTGGCCCTGCAGATAACTTTTTTAGTGAAACCTCACGGAGTGAAGCTAGCACACAGGAATGCAGGCACAGGGCTTGGGATGCTGCTCGTTGGCACAGGAACTGCACCTGGGGAGGAAACTGAAGGGCTTACAGGGTGGGGAACCTGCAGCCTTGGGGTCATGTGTGACCTTCTGGATCCTTGATTGTGGCCTTTTGACTGAATACAAATCTCTTTGAGGTTTGCTCCGTGAGGTTTGGATTCAGCTGAGGGGCTACAATTGAGGATCTGGAGAGCCACATGTGGTCTGAGTCTGCAGGTTTTCCACCCCTGAATGTTGAAATGGAGGCATAATCTAGTTTTAGAGAAGAGTAAAACAAAATATCCCTGAGAAGGATGGTTTTCTGGGTAACACTTTAAAGCGACAATCTGTACTGATCTTGAGTCTCAGAGACAGAGTCAAAAATAGCACCAGGTTTTCTATTAGGCTACAGTCAGAGAGGAAAGAACATGAACCTCAGGGACAGTGACAAAGGTGGTTGTTGTCAGGGCCCTTCTGCTGACATCTGCACAGACTAATGGCAAACAGAAGCCTCATCCCCAAGGTGCAAAAGAATATTAAGCTGAAGTGACTTGTTTGATGGATGTTGGATTTGCTCCCTGCCACGAATTCCTAAACTCACCTCATACTCTGGGCTTTGCAATGCAGAGTGTTCTGGGTCCATTAACTTCTGGCAGCATCAGCTTTTACTCGAGTCATTTCGGAACCCCCAGCTAGCTGCTGAGATCTTCCTGAGATTTATATTCAGAGCATTCTCAAGTCCTCAGATGTAAAGAAGGGATGAGGCACCTCTCTCCAACTTCTTCAGGGTGGATGGAAATCCATGCATCTCATTATTTTTATACAGAATAGCTTCAAAGACATCTACCTCTCATCAGTACATATTCATGATTCTTTTATTGCAACATCCCACAGGAGAGCCATTCTTTTCTCCTCACCACTGGAATTCCAAAATGATACCAATTTCTTGTTGCAGTCTCAAAAGTATCCCAGACCTTTCTCCTTCCCTTTCCTTCTCTCCCAGTTCCTACTATCATGGAATCTTCTCTTATCTGGAAGCAGGGCATCTACAATTGTGACACTAATGGCTTATGATTCACTTATATTGCTTCTGAGACCCTAAAGATCTAAATCCTCCTTCTGGCACTTCCATACCCAATCAGACAAATAGCATGAAGAAACTTCTCCCAAGTGCAGAATCATGTGTATTCTGAGTGACTGAGCTATTAGCATTCAAGTTTTGACCAGTTTCAAGATGCTGCTATTAAACAACAGGAAAACCATATACAGACACTGCAATCTATGTTACAAAGGAAGACTTAGTTGGTATACAAGAGTCGAAGGTTTCAGTTTATATGTATGCAATACATCCAGAAGGCTGTTTGAATACACTAAGAGCCTTACTCCTTTCAGGTCTTAAGTTTACCTCACTGGAAGTAAGGCTTCTGAAACATTGCATTCCTTTTTCAAGACCCTGACCACTGTTTAGTGCGCTAACTCCAAGAATTTATGATTGTTTTTTTTTTTTTAACTCCCTTAGAGGAGTGATGAGAAACTCTTATAAAACCAGATGTGAGGTATTATAACACCACCTTCCATATAATGCATAGCCTCATTTATTAACTCACTCTAACCTCAAAGCACCCCAAGAGATAAACAGAATAGATATTTCCCCTATCTGAAAAATGGAAAAATGGAGGCACAGAGTTCACATGATTTGCACAAGGGCAATCCACTGTTTAAGGGGACAGCCAGAATCAGGCTCTGGATTTGTATCCTGTGTTCTTTCCAGCAGGCCTTGTGGGCAGCTGTGACAAGTGTATCCCAGCCACCTGGCTGAGGCTTAGAGCCTATGGCCAGCTGTAGTATGGGAAATCATGGAGGAGGACTGGCTACGGTCCAGCTGTGGTGCAGCTTCCTCTACTTCTAGGCAGATTTGGTTCCAGGCAGTGATTCCAATGACTACAGATGTCACTAACAGCTGGAAAATGGGACTTCTTTGGCAAAGGAACCTAGACACACTCTCTAGCTGCTCTGCTCAGGATGAGATCTTGCTATTATAGATTCAGTGGGGAGATTAGACTTGCACTACACAGTAGAAATGAGTGAATGCAGCTTCCAGGTCATCACTTGATTCAGATGTTTACACAGAAGCATCTGACCAATTCCAGTGAGAATAAACATAAAACCATCTTTCCTTTAAAGCCACTCTGAGTGGTAAAGATAAGGTACATGTCTTAACCTATGTAAAGGTGAAGCATTATCATTTTTCAACTGTACAAGACACATTACTGGGGTTACAGTTCAGTGGCATGCACCCTATGTTGGACTGCATTTAAATTACAACTGTGTGGTGTGACAGCTCTACTACATGGCATCAAACATTTGTTAGTTGTACAACTGTTACTTGATATCTGGTTTTAACTACAATATTTTAAAGGCCAATTCCTATTTATACCCATTTTACACTTACAGTAGAATAAATATAGGAATTTATGCACCCAAATGGGTGATGTTGCCTTCAAAGTAGTCATCTTGGGCAAATGTATGCTTATTCCAATGAAGCTGACCCTATTCAGAACATTTCTAGAACCCTCTTTGTAAAGTATCAATTTGTAAGCTTTCTCAATGTTGGTGAATCTTTGTCTTTTAAAGATATATCTGTTTTTTGAAGAATGGGGTGTTTTTTTTTTTTTGCAGGTTTTGGCCAGGACTAGATTTGAACCTGCCATCTCTGGTATATTGGGCTGGCACCCTATTCCTTGAGCCACAGGTGCCACCCAGAATGGTTTTTCTTTAAAACAGCCAAAGAGCATTAGAAAATAAGTCTGCCAAATAAAATGGGTAATAGAGCTCAGGAATACCTTAATGGGTATTGAGGAGTGGGGGGAGGGGGAGGTAGATAAAAAACAAGGTCTAAGTATAAAGTTCTGGGCCTCTTTTCTTGCATGGCTTCAAGATAATTACAAAGAATTCTAAGAGTTCTCGGCATGTGCAATATCACAGCTCAAGAGGATGATCTCCTAAGGAAATAATTCCAATTAGGCTAACTCTTGAGTGTGTATATTCTAGTGTATTTGGTTAAAAAGATAGCTTTGCTCATCCTTGGTCAGACTTCATATAAACAAAAATGGAAAACTCCATCTGTAAGATTTCTGCCAACGGAGGGATCTCATCTACTGCTTGAAGAGTTAAAATGAAAAGCACTTGGTGTCATGTCTACATTAGCTCCCCCCCAAAATGTGCAATGAGTAATTTCTGATACCTGAGTCACCTCAGTTTGGAAAAATAGGTAAGGACAGGTCTCTGGATCCTGGATAAAAGTTAAGGGGATTGGAGTGTGTTTCCAATGGCTCTATCTATCTAATAGACCCACAACACCAACTCATACAAGAAAACCTCCTACACCTAAGCAGGACACAAAGTTTCATTAGAGGAGGGGAAGAATGATTATCTTCTGGTAGCTTTCTATGATTAAAAACCCACTGGCTTCTAGATGACAAGTGAATAGAGTCCACTGAAAAGAAAAGTCCATGGCATTCTAGTGCATGCTTAAGAAATAAAGTGTGTGGCCACTAGCTCATTGAAGTGTATTTCCAGCTGAGGCCCAAGGCAGCAAAGGTGCAAAAAGCTGCTGGAGTTGATACTGGTTGACGCAAGGCCTATAAATTCAGAGTGGGAAAGCAATTTGTAGAAAGCCCCAGATACAAAGCAGGACATTTGCCAACCACTGAAGTCAAAGAACGTTCAATCTCACTTTCTACAAAGTGCTTCACTGAGAATGCTAATGAGGAAGCTCCCTAAAACACCATATCCTGAGTGTTGGAGAAATATGGTCAAGATGGTGATTGATGGGAGCAGATCCTCTAATAGAGTTGGAACTGCATGTTCTCTGAGCATCACACACACTTAATGAAGAACATATGACTGCAGTCAGATTCCTCATCTGCAATCTCATGGTGGCTTTTGAGTACAGTATTTCCAAGAACCATTTCAAGTTAATAGCTTCTACTGCTAAAAGTTAGAAGCAGCAGCACTGTTGGTGCCTTAAAATTACCCATAATATCTAAGTTATGCAGCAGACATCAGTCTCAGATTCATCAGTCTGGATGTTGTTCTTGGTGAGTGTTTTTATATTTGTCTTTGTAAAACCCACAAAACTAGGCCCTTTGCTTAAATCATCGTTAGGAAGAATGCCGAGTGCCCAGATGGGATTTCTAGTTTCTGTGCAAATGAAATCATGTTAGTCCAAATTTTATTCACTCAAAACTACGAGGGAAGCAGTAGGATTTGGTTTAAATGCTGCCAAAAAGCAGGAATTCACTTAAGTTTTAATTCTGAAGCAATCCTGTTGTTAATGTTGTAGCCAGGCTCAGACAGCATGGGAGGAAGGGCCCCCATTGTGCTTGCTGAGGAATCCCGGATCTCTCCCAGTTCGGGCTCGCTCTCACTAGAGGTAGACCCATTGTTGATGGCGTAGACGTTCTCTGCAACTCCCTGAGTTGAAGGGCAGCCATCTGGCTCGTTCTTCTCCCTGGGACTTGACAGTCCTGGGAGGACAGCCATCTTCCCAGTCTGTCTGTTTGGCAGCAAGGACATGGTATAGTCTGCAATGATCCCACCCACATCTAAGTTGCATGCCTGGTCGAAGGCTAGAAAGCCAACATTGGCATTTGCCTCACACACCACAAAGGAGCCATCATCCATGATAAGGAGATCAATGCCACAGAAGTCCATACCCAGGATGTTGGACACCTGAATAGCCAACTGCTTGCCTTGTTCTGTCAGCGGGCACATGACCCCCACACCACCTGTGGGGAAAGCAGAGATAAAGGTGACCACAGATAATGACTAATAAGTCAAATGACTCCTCAAGGGAGAGAGAAGGGTCTGCTGAGGAGGGGCAGAAAGATAGGCTCAGTCATTGCTCATAAAAGGTCTGGATGGAAATCAGACCTTTTGGTAAAACAATATGATCATGTCTTATCTAGGGCCTTAAAAATGCTGATTTCCTCTGACCCAGCCATCCCGCTATCAAGGATACAATCTTATGTACAGAAAAAAAACATTTTAGGCACAAAGATGACAGTGTTATTTAAAATATTGGAAAATCACTTCACCTAGTACCTAGTGGGCACTTCAATCAATAGTTGTTGAACTAAGAAATAAAAATTTACACTCTAAATATCTTATATAATAATAGGATAAAACTATATTTTATAGCCATTAATAATAATGGTCATAGAGGCTGGGTGCAGTGGCTCACGCCTGTAATCCTAGCACTCTGGGAGGCCAACGCAGGTTGAGTGCTTACGCTCAGGAGTTCAAGACAAGCCTGAGCAAGAGCAAGACCCTGTCTCTAATAAAAATAGAAAAACTGGGCAAGAGGATGGCTTGAGCCCAGGAGTTTGAGGTTGCTGTCAGCTATGGTGATGCCATGGCACTTTACCCAGAGTGACAGAGTGAGAGGCTGTCTCAAAAAATAAAATATGTTTTCATAGAGAACTTGTAATTACATGGGAAAACACAGGATTAAGGACTGTATGGTGTCAAAACTAAACAGGAAAAAAAAAAAAAAAAAAAAAAAGGCTGGAAAGAATAGTACCAAAATCTTCCTAAATGGTGGGGATGATGAGAAATATCTTCTTTCATTTGACTTTGCTCTACTTTTCAAATTTCTACATTAAGAATGTATTCTTCTTGTGATTAGGAAAAAAAAATTATCTTATGGATTTTTAAGAAGAGAAAGGTGGAGAGGATTTTGAGACAAAATCGCACACAGAGAGAGTGTGACTGCCCTTACTTGTTAAAAAACTAGGACTTTAGATTTAATTGTCCCTATTGAGTCTCCCTGAAAAGATTTAAGACTTGTATTCTCAGGCCCAACAACTAATGCCTGTACCTTAATGCTGTCCCTTCCCATCTATGACCTGTAAAGGAAAAGGCTATAAAACAGTTTTAAAATAGCTCAGCAAGAAAAGCCAGATGGATAAATTATAAAACTGTGTGGTTACTAAAGAATAGATTCGATAAGTCTCTTAAAAAGACAAAATGATAACAGACAAGGCTCAATACTGTGGTGCTACACATGATTATCATGAACATGAAATGAGATAACATGAATGTACTTAGTCCTGTGCCTAATCTAGCAGCTAACTCTGTTACATCACTTCATCACAATACATCACAGCTATATGTCTTCTTTATTGGACCACATGCTACCTGAGGCAAGGCTCTCTCATAATCGCTGTACTCCCAATGTCTACCAGAGCCTGTTCATGGACATGCCCAGTGAATAGTAATGAAAGAAGCAGCAAACCAGTCTCTAAGCCTCTTTATTAGTCACAGGGCTTGGTATTCATCTAGTGATTTAGGAAAAAAATAACTGTAGGTATTTCTTTCTTTTCATATTACCAACACATACATTCATTCAATGACATTGGCAAGAACTTTTGGTGATGAAGGGCAAGAACTTATATCCCTCCCCACCCCCTAGAATATTTCCATTCACCACCATAGAAAACAAACTTATCAATAGGTTAATGAGATGGGTTCATACATTCAACTGAAGGCTAAATGGCAGCTTTCTAATATTATCATACATAAAACACAGTTTTCAATTAAATGTAAAAGGAAATGTATTTTCTTCCTGCCATTGCTTTGCATAGACAATTATTTCCTGTCCAAGCTGTTCCAATAGCCTCGAAACTCATCTCTCTGCCTCCCATCTTATTGCCTTTAATCCATCCTTTACCCACATGGAGCTTTTCTTTAACACTGGTCCCTTTTTAAAACCTGACAAGTCCTAATACCTTCAAGATAAGGTTCAGACCTCCATGTCCTGACACCCCTAGCCTGTTGTAGCATTTACACTCATCTTTTCCCCTCCTGGAATGCTCACTGCTAAAAGACTGGGCTCGTTTGTCATTCTTAGGTGTGAGATGCTGGTGTCTAGCAGAGGATCTAATAAGATACTAGGGATCAATACTACACAGTTACTGAATGGGCTCAAATACTCAAATGAAAAATCCTGGTAGCCTTCCACGACCAACAGGCTGGCCCTGCACTTTTATACCTTACCTAGAGAGCAGTTGCTTTGCATTCGTCCATCTGTGGAGCAGCGAAGCATTGAGCCTATCACCTGGCCTCCTACTACCACTACCCGGATGTCCTTTCCATGCGACTCCTTCACATACTTCTGGAATAGGTAGGGCACGTCATGGCGGATCAGATGGCAGATATCTGAGAGGTGATGTTTATCTCTTGCCAGAAAAACAGCTTTCCCTTTAAGAAGAAAGATAAAGAGAAAAAGCAGTGCTTGGAGAAGCCTCCGAACTTTGTCCTTGACATCCTGCCTCCTTGTCTCAAACAGTCATCAATTAATTCTTTCTGAATCTGCTTTACTTTGGCCCTTGCTGTTTCTCTGACTAGACCTTTGCTTCTTCTCAATGAGAATGGCCTATTTTCTCTTGCTTATCCTCAAATCCTAATACTGTTGAGCCCCTCTCTTTTTCAAAATGACACAATAATGTATTCCAGAAACACAGAGAAAGGGCCAAAATAAAATCCTAAGGATCTAATCAGTTCAGTGCCAAAACCAGTTAATTAGTATTTCCTATCACCCCAGGCTGCTGATCAGGCAGGATCCACGTCTAACTCTTTTTTTTTTTTGTCCTCCAAAACCCCACACTGGGCTCAATGCAAAAGGCAGATGTCAATTAATGTTTACAGAACAAAATTAATTGGATATACTTTAGAGAAGCCCAAGTCTGGATTGAGATAGATCCAAAAAGGTAACTACAACACTGCATGATATGACATTGAAAGTTCTGTGGAGAACACTGTGAGAGCTCAAAAGGAGGACCCACTGACAGATGTTTTCTCCTTTCAAACATAAGGAAGTTATTATTTGGCTATCCTAACTGAATTCCAAATGGAATGACCTATACTTCTGTTGATCTCTAGGAAAAGCATTCCTTCTTGATTCTAAATTCTTTATTTTCTGCTTGAATCGACTTCTCCATGTGTGTATTAGTTAACAGATCTGAGTAGGAGTTGGTGATAAGGGTGCTCTGTAAATCTGACATGAGCATACTCAGTCTCAGCAATTTTTTAAAGCAAATATAGAAAAAAGAGATGGTTTTCCTAAGTTTTGTGTCATCATCTTAAAAGGAGTGGAACCCTTCTGAAGTCTTATAAAAAAGAGTGATGGGCATTAATCCCTAGTGGCACACAAGACTGAAAAGTAACCTCCAAAACATGTCATAACCAGGACTCACTCATTCCTGAGAAGTGGAGAGCTGGAGAAGTGGGGCCAAATGATCTGAGGGTGTCCAAGTAGCCGGTGATAGCAGGGTGTGCAGTTTAGTGCACAGTCAGTGTCAGGGAAGTTGAAGTGGGCCCAGCAAGTAGGCACAGGAGGAAAATAGAGAGGTCTCAGCAGGTGTACAAGTGAGAAGTGTTTCAAGTCTCAATCAATGAGCAAAAGTATAAGTAGTTAGATGTCTGGCCCCAAGAGATCTGGCACCTGGCAACAGATAGCGGGGATTCTGTTATAGGCACTGGGGTTCTCTAGGCATTAGGTGAGATTTTCAGCAGAGATGGGGGCTAGAGATAGGAATATATTCCCTGGTTCCTGGGATAGAGGTTCTAAAATGGGGCTTAGTTAATAAAGTTTTAAGGGAAGAAGAAAAAAGTGGGGAAGCATACTAATACTCATCATCTAAGTGCCAAAGACTTTTTTTTTTTTACTATTTCATTTACACTTCACAGTGGCCTTATGATGCTATTATGGTAAGAATGATTATTCCTGTTTTATTGATAAGGAAAAAAAGGGTCCATAAGATGGGTAACTTTCTCAAGGGTACTTAAGAATGTCACTGTGCACTTACTGACTTCTTTAGATTTATTTCCATATCCTAATGTCTAAATTAACTATAACTGTTTACTTCCTATCCATTCTTCCCTGCTAAACTACTATGTATTATACTACCAATGAAAAATCTGAAAATGGGGGAGATAAGACTCCAGGCATCTCTGGCTGGTGGGATCTGCCTATAATCATCCCTTTGAGGATACAGGGAGTCAGCGAGAGACTTCTGGACCCCAAGAGGAGGACAAAAACAGTGAAAAACTGGCAAGTAATCGTGTGTGTTCGATCGGTCTAATCCCGCCGACAGCTGTAAGTGCAGTAGCACCAAGATTGCAAACCAGAAAGGCCTTACCTGTGAACTGTTTTGGTGTTTTTGTAGTTGGCACTCAGTTGAACTGCCTTGGGAAGAGCTTGAGCAAGAGTGCGGAGAACTTTGGGTGTTGTCTGGGACCCCAGACCGAGCGGCTGAGCTGGATGGACGGAGCTAATAGTGTTTAGCTGTGGGCCGCAGGGAGCCATTGTGAGAGAACTGCCCCAACAAGGTCTGCCCTAGGGGTTGCAGAGCAAGGATCAGGCGGGAACTAGTAACCTAGTGACTGAGCAGCCTAAAGGCGGGGTCTGAGCCGCCTTACAGCCCTAACCCTCAGGGGCAGAGTGAGACCGGTTTTGGCACACTGGGTAAGTGGATAGCCACTTCACCAGTGACTCCAGCGACAAGTACTTTCCTCGGAAAGCTTCTGCTTAGCAAGATTAGAAGCTTAAAGTGCCTGTTAAGAGGGCTGAAGAGAGACTTAGGTTGTCTACCCTGTAGGGGGGTGGGGTTTGAGAAATCAGCGGAGGCCTCCAGTCGTATCAACATTGTAATTAACTTCTCATACACCAGAAGACCACCTGTTTCCCAGACAATATTCAACAAGATATATATACTGCTTTGTTTTTGGTTGTTTTTTGTTTGTTTGTTTGGTTTTTGTTTATTTTGATGTTGTTGTTGTTGTTTTGTTTTTTAATTTCAACCTTTTCTGTACAGATTCTTTCTTTTCCTTCTCCAGTTTTCTAGTATAAATGCAATTTCCTATTGCTGCCTTTTTCAATAACTAGAACTTCATTTTTGCTAGTGTTTTTACTCCTATTTTTTGGTTTTTCACCCAATTTTATCCTGTAAAGTTTTCTGTTTGCTTGTTTTGGTTTGATTTATAGCATTTTTGTCTTTCCTCTCTACTTGGTGGAGGTGGGGTACTGTGTCTGATCAGGTTAGCAAAGAGTTGCTGACCTAAAGGGAACCACCCATCCGGGCACCCCCAGAGGTTGGGGTTTTTTAAGGTTGTGTCAAAGTACCCTACTGTACACCTATATTGCTCTGTCTCCCTCTTTCTTTGCCTCTCTTCTTTTTGTCAATATTCCTTTGCCCACCCCGTCTCCTTTCTCTGTTTTCTTTTTGTTCTTTCATTCTTTCTTTCATCCCTTCTTGCTTTTCAACCTTCTCATCCTTCTGGTCCTATACCAAAAGGACTCATCGAAACGTTAGTCCACAGGCACGGAACTGAAAGAGCAAGAGGAAGTGAAAGGAAAATCAGGGCAAGGAAACAGATAAAAGAAATCACTCATGAGGAAGAATCAGCAGAAAACTCCAGGCAACATGAAGAACCAGTCCAGAACAACCCCTCCAAGGGACCATGAGGTAGCTACTGCAGAGAATTCCACCAACAAAGAAAAGTTAGAAATGACAGAAAGGGAATTTAGAATACACATGATGAAAACAATGAAGGAAACTGCTAACAATGTGGAAAATAACCAAAAGGAAATCCAAAAACAGAATCAAATAAGAGATGAATGATA
>CAUYPK010058267.1:0-16092 GCA_963574355.1 Loris lydekkerianus | reverse complement strand
AAGGATTCCTCCCCCCCCCCACCCCCCCGTACCTCAGGGCAGAAGCAAGTAAAACAGTTGTGATAGGTCTTTTCTTCCAGAGGTATTTGTGGAACCACCCTCACATTTCTTTCCCCTCTGAGCCAAGATCTGATTCAGATGCATAACTAGAAATCTCTGTCTGAGAAGAGTGCCCAGTTGGAGAGATTTCTGACCTTGCTGTGCAGCCCAAGAGCACTTCTGTGAAACTCTATTCTTGTGTCATATTCACCAAATGCATGAATTCACTAGCTTCTTCAAACTATAGTCATCCCTTAGTATCTCCCAGGGATTGGTTCCAGGACCCCCTATGGATACCAAAATCTCCAGATGCTCCAGGCCCTGATGTAAAGTGGTTCTGGGTTTGTACATAACCTGTGCACATCCTCCTGTATGCTTTAAATTATCCCCAGAAATCCAGTGCAATGTAAATACTACGTAAAGAGTTACTATACAGGTTGGGCACCTGTGGCTCAAGTGGCTAAGGCGCCAGCCACATACATCTCAGTTGGCAGGTTCGAATCCAGCCTGGGCCTGCCAAACAATGACAGCTGCAGCAAAAAAAAAAGGGGGGGTGGGGGTGCTGTACTGCATCATTTTTATTATATTATGTTTCATTTTTTAATCCTTACTTGACTAAATCCACAGATGTGGAACCTGAAGACACAGGCGGCCACTGTATTTTGCCTCTCAGCAAATTATTCCCAATCATCATCTCAAATTCGCCAACTGGTACCATATTCCAGTTTAACTCTGGAGTACCATTTATGGACAAGCTAATCTTAGTGGAATCATTGGGGTACATTTTTGGATCAGACACTACCTGGGGTGCTTCACAGGAGTTAAGAGGGAGAGAAGTGATTATCTGTACAATCCACTGACAGTCATTCGTGTATTGCCTATGCCTTTACTACTCTAAATTTCTGTTTCATCTTCTATTTTTAGGCATGTCATGAGTCAGTTGAAGATTAGCTGTCCTCTGAGGTTTCTTCTAGTTCTGAGAATCTATGATTTTATTTAACATTAAACAGGCTTGTGGACAAATACGATGGATTGGGAAGTATTTATGAACTATAAAAATGCCAACAATTATATGAGATTATTATTAATAATTCAACCATGACTGTGTCTTGTCTATTCGCCTAGAGTGTGAGGACCTCGGGGACTGTACCTTGCAGTGTTGGGTTACCAGTTTCAAGGAGTGTTCACTAGGACAATCATCAGATCTCACCTTGCACTTGATGGCTGCTCAGGTGCCAGCGTTGGTAGATCATGCCAGCCTGGAGGTGGCCTTCAGGCTGCCAGACCCTTACAGAAACAACTTCCCTCCACATGTGCTTCCTCTTCTTCCTCCAGCCTTTGTCATGTGCTACAGGCGCCAGCAGTGGTGAGGGGTGGAGCATGGTCACCCAACCATACAACCATACTTTGTGAGCCACTTTGGGGAGGCAGGGGCTGCTGAAGGTCACTCAGTCTTCCTTAGATTACCTGTTTTTTATGAATCCCCTCAATATCAGTAGTTTTGTGGGGTTTGGGGCTGATGTTTGTTTCTTTTTCCACTTCTGGAATGTCTTTGTGGGATATTTCATTTGTCTGGAAGGCCTGAAGCTTTTGTTTTCTATTGAATGGTGGAAACTATAAATGGAGAACTTATTAAAAATGTTCAGTAAAGATCATTAATGTGGATGAATTTTAAAATTGAAGGTTCTCAATTAGTAGCATTGGCAATTTTCGTGTAAATTTTCCCTTAATTCATATCTGAGATGGGTTAGTTCTAATTAAAAATACCATCGAGGCTCGAGGTTATTATTTCTCTTCAATTGCATGTGATATAGATTTTATTGTAATTGTTCTATTTGCATTTCTTAGCAAATCAATCCAATGGACAAATGAGATAGAAACAACACATAAAGGTATTTATTTTTGCCATGTGGCCATTTTAAGACAGTTTAAAATCTATTTAATATTGTTTAGAATTAAATACTTTATATTCAGTATTTACTGCTCTAATTTCTGTGTTGTTTCTATGGAAACACACATATTTATCATAAAATGCAATGCTATGGTTCATTGCAACTTATTTATTTTTAAAGCCAGTTTTGAATATCACTTCATGTGTCCAAACACTTTCTTACTATTTTGTCTTTGGTATGGAGCAGGTGTTGGCTAATGCAGAAACATTATAAGGCAAGTTCCACCATAAATAATGCAAATATTTTGCTTGAGAAATTTCTGCATTTAAAATCTTTAACAGAACTGAGCAGAATGTCCCAGGTTCGATACGACACGTGGGTTTTGTGATTTTGCTGTGACCAGAAACACACAGTTCAACGACCGCCCTCCTTGTTCTCATGCAGCCTGCAGAGAACATCCTCAATGCCAGCAGGCAAGACTATGATTAGACAGTTTGGAATCAGAGAGATGCCACAGGAAAATCAACACAACCAACATCATGTTAGAGCAAAGTTAGCACACCTTATCAATATTGATACTTCTGAAATCTGATTTTGTGCTCTGTTGCCTCAAAGGCAGAAACTGGAGTTGGGAACAGGGCAGCCTTCAGCGGATCAGGTGGGAATCTGAGGACCAAGTCAAGAGGTCCTGGAGAAGGACAGGGCTCTGCCTCTCAGCTCAGTGTTGGCAGCACAAGTCACCCCAGGGGAACAGCTGGTAACTCTGGAGCTCTTGTCAATGAGGGCGAGACAATGGGTCTGTCTAGGAGAAGCCTTGAGGAGCTTGATTGCAAAATGCATTGTGTTGCTCTGAGTCCCTAAGACCCTGAACTGAGAACAAAAGAAATAGCCCTGCTCACTCCCAACCAGGCCTGAGACCTCACAGTGGGCCCTGTGGCTCTCTGGCTCCACCATCTCTCCCAGGCATCACTAGGACTTCTTTTAGTCAGAGATGGCAGATTGAACAAGCATTTCTCATGGGCCCTCCTGAAGACCCTTTGGAGAGTGAGGCATGTGCAGTGGGCACAGACCCACGTGGACAGAGTGAAGGGAGAGGAGCTTCCCACAGCATCTGTGGCTGTCATTCACTGAAGCCAGTGCCCAAGTGATCATGAGGTGGGGGGGTGGGGAGACTTCTCTCTTTAGGTACCCAACCAGATGTGCTGGAAGCCCACACACACCAATAGCAGGAGTCTCCCTGGAGTCTCCCACAGCCCAGGAAGGTGTATGGAGAGCTTCCTGCCAGTCTGCCCAGCTAGGGGCCTCCAGAACATGAAAATAGATGCCAAACAGATGCAAAATAAAACATGGTGTTTGTGGTAGGGAAAGAAGGGTTCAAAAGCACAACCACTAATGTCCTACAGGTGAGAAGAGATGGTGCAGCCAACCAGACAAAATGTTGTCATGAGCACTGAGAGATTTAGAGAGAGCATCCCTCAAGTCCCCCGTGGAATCCTCCATCCTGCCTGGCCTGCACGGGGCCCTCTCTGTCCGTGGGACCCTGTCTCATTGCCTTCAGGCTGTGGTAACAAAGCCATAGCAGGGTGGTTCACAGACAACAGAAATTCAGGGCTTTGGCAGAGTCAGTGCATGGCAAGGCCCCAGTTCCTGAGTCACAAATGCACTTTCTCCAGTGCCCTCATGCAGGAGGAGTGACTGTATATGGTCCCTTATAAGGGCTGTAGTCCTAATAACAAGGGCTTGCCTTCAGGACCTAAACACCTCCCTGCCTCCAAAATGCCATCGCCTTGGGGGTTAGGAGTTCTGCAAATGAGGGACACAAAAGATCAGACCACAGCAGTGTCCCTGATGGCAGCGAGGCCTGTCAGGACTGGGTATGAGGGACAAACTGAGACCAGGGCTCTCCACCCCAACTGCCTATGCTGCCCTCCAGGACTGAGGGAGGATGTCACCTCTGGACCTCCTTGTCTGGCCCTCCTTGATGTAGCTGCCCCTGCAATCCTGCAGACTGAGGGCGGAGCAGTGTGGCACCCAGTGTGGCTGGGAATGTAGGTGCTATGTGATTTCCACACAGCAGAGAACTGGGAAGGACGCCCCTCTGCATCCTGCAAGGGAGCCACCGGCTTTCACCAAGAGCACAAGGAAATTTAACGAAACCCCACCTAGTGGAGCCTCATTCCTAGCGTTGTCCTCAGAAAGGAAGCCATTGGCATTCAGATCCAGCAACAGCAGAGAGAGAAAAGGGAGACGCCTGTAATGTCCCCTCCCTGAGAGCCTGAAGATAAACTAGAGATCTTTGTTGGGAGAAAGGCTTTAATCAACAGTCAGTTGGCCAGGCCCGGCAGGTGTCCTCATGAGGGCCAGTGACAGACGGGTGCCCCTCCCCGGTGGTGTGCTCTGCCCAGCGCTCTCCCTCACTCAGGGTGATCCAACGACATGTGGCTCAACCTGCCTTCAAGTGAGCTCTGTGTCAGCTCTATCCTCCCTGAGCCACCCCAGTTTCACAATAGATGGGAGTAGAATGTGTTGCATCAAATCATAAAAAATCAGTTTGCAGAGGAGACAGACCCACCCCAGCCCCTTGTGGCTGTAGCATCTGCCTTAGGACCAAGGGCTGCTCCCTGCCAGCCCATCTGCAGAGCAAATGCATGACCCTCTCCTCCTGACTTCCCTGTTAGAGAAGAGGGCGCCAACCTCTTCTGTGGCTTTAGCTGAACTGCCGGAGTCCCTGTGCCCCCAGTCCTGAAGTGAATCCCATTGTCACTGTCTCCTGGGTCACAGACCTGCCAGGACATGTTCCTGTGCCCACTTGTAGCTGTTTCCCTACACCTGGCTCAGTACTGGGCACACAGGATGTGCTCAGTGAGTATGTCCTGGTGAATTAATGAATCCCTCGAGTCCTAAACTCATCTGTGTCCTTGGTGCCTCTTTGGAAATCCCATGGGATTGTCCTCAGTTCAATTCTTTTTGCCCAGAAGCCCCTGTGTCCACCATCACTGCACCAGCTCCCTGGACACTGCTACTCTTCTAGGCACTGACCCAGTCCTGCCCCAGTGTGCTGCCCCCTCCTGGGGGAGGTGAGTCCTCCCAGCAGCAGCACAGGAAAGACAGGCTGAGTCCCTCCTCATCCTTGCTCCAGAAACCTTCAAGGAACTGCACATCTCACAGTCAGGGCCCTGGTCCTGCCATCAGGACCTGAGACTTAAGTGCCAGGACAGTCTCCCCTTGAGATTCCTCCTTAGGGAACAGCATCCTCTGTCACAGAACCCTCACATACTACAGAACCCCCTGGGGCAGGAGTATGCACTCATTAGTGTGACTGTGTGTGTGTTTGTGTGCTTGTGTGCACACGCATGTGTTTGCATGGGGGAGAGAAGAGGGCCTTTGTGCTGATCATTTACCCATCTTTGTGTGCAAGTGTGTGTGCACATGTGTGCATGTGCACATGTGGTCGCACGTGTGATCTGCATGTTGGCCACAGTGCTCTGCTCCATTCCTGCCCTGCCACATTTCCCAGAATCCTTTGCATTCTACTCTGGGCCAACTGGCCAGTGAGAGGCCCAGGAAGATGAGGAGGCACCTCTCCCTTTTCCCTGCTGGGGCAGCCCTGTGTCCCTCCAGCCCCAGTGGTCCTGTTGCTGCTGCCCTCAAGCATCCACTCAACCTGCTGGTGTCCTACCACTCCCTTGACACAGGGTCTGGCAGGGACTTTCTGGTTGTGTCACAGCAGGAACTGTGGTAGGAACAGTAAGAGTGGGAACAGCATGGAGGAGGGTGGGGACAGCATGGAGGAAGGTCTCTGGCTGCACCTCAGCATCATGGCAAACTCAGGACTGGAACAGTCTTGGGAAGAGATGTTCCTAGGACAGGAATTTGCAGTTCTGTGGGAGCCTTATGTCCAGAAGACACCTCTAATGACCTGAGGTGCTGGCCATGTGGAAGACCAGCCACCAAGGCCCAAGGCTGTGGGGATGAGGAGGGAGAGCCCATGTCTTAGAGCAACAGTGGAGCCCGCTGGTCCTCTGAGAAACTCAGGCCTTCCCTTTGTCCCCAGCTAGTATACATGTCCCCACATGAGCCCCCACTTCTTCTGCGTGAGCCACCCCCAGGCTCCTGGCCTTTTGAATTCGGGTAGGTCTCATGACAACCTGTGCACCCCAAACCCAGGGCCCAGGGGCACAAGTTCCAGGACAGGCAGTGGAGGTCACCCTTGGTAATTCAGAGGGCCACACTCTTGCTGTAAACCCCCCATCCCACCCCCTGGACTGGGCCCTGGCTGTCCCAGCCCCTTTGTGCTGCTGAAGAAACTCCAGGTACACCGTGACTGGGTGCTAAAGGGTAGTGCATTTGCAGAACCAGCAGCGCCTGCACAACCACAGCCCCTCAGAGAGCAGAGGAGGCCTCAAGGGATGATTCTACCTCTAGTAGATCAAGAGCATGGAAAGCAATTTGGTTTTGCTCCCAGCAAGCCTCAGAAGCTCCTGGATTTGCTGGATTCTCAGACACTGCTACCCTCAGACCATAAGCGCCTGTGGTCCTGACCTTTGCTTCCACTAATCCTCTTCAGCTAACCTTGGAGTCCTTATGATTTCTGCAGGACCCCCACCCATGTAGCTGCCTCCTCTGTGGAACTGAATGCACAAGCATGGGCCCCTGGTCTGGCTCCTCCCGGCACCTGAGGACACTCATGAACATTCACTGAGTGAGTGGCTGGAATGAATGCCTCCCTGTGCACATGCCGTCCGCTCTGCCCAGAGCCTGGCTTTCCCACTTTAGTGGCTGAATCACCAGAGAGGTTAAGATGCAAGAGCCTGGGTCCCTCCCACTTCCTACTCTGCTCTGAGAGTCTGGCCTGGGACCCGAGAATCTGCAGTTAACAAGGCTGTGACAGATAAGGTCTCAGCAAAGTCAGCCTCCAACAGAGAAGCGCTCTTCCCAGAGAACTGTGCATGCAAGGCTGAGGAGTAACCCCTCCTCCTCCAGGGCACGGGGCTCCTGGAAATTGCTCATTATTTGTGTGGCTGTTCTGCACTCCCCTCCCTCCCTGAGTCCCATTTGCAATCCCACGAGGCTCCAAATGAGGGTGCTGCCCCCCTGTTTCTCTGTTCTGGAAGCTCCTAAGGGCTCCTGTCCACACAGATGATTTTGAAGAGTGGATAAGAAACAATAAACATCCCCAGAGCGAGGCTCTCAGTGACAGCAGGGAAGGTGTGGGCACTCTGTGCAGTTGTTCACTCCTGGGGTGGGAGTCGGGGGTGTCAGACTGGGCAGTGAATCTGGGGGCGTGGACATGGGTAAATGGGACGTTGGCCTCTTCACCTCCCTTTCACTCCTGACTCATTCTGATGCAAGCCCCATGCTGCCCCAGGCGGTTCTCGGCCCAGAAAGGGCTGGGGCTGTGTGAGAGCAGAAGCCCTGTGCTGAGGCTCTGTGGGAAAGAGAGCAGAGTGCACCGCCTGGTCAGCCCACCCGTTCCCTCCCAGGCCTCAGGGGACTCACAGAACTGCAAACACACATGCACACCTTCGCACATGCAACCACACACATACACATGCACACATGCAGACACACACAAGCACTCATGATGTACAAACACACGTGTACATAAGCATACAAGACACATGCATGTGAATGCACACGTGTGTGTCTGTACAGAGACGTCTGTGTACACAGAAAGACAGATACACGAAGGCATACGAATGCACACATACACTCATGGTGCTACACACACCGCTGCCACCACCATCATGCAATCTACCTGCTCTGATATGGAAGGATCCTCCCCATCCCTGAGCTTTCCCACACTTGTCTCATTCAGCAAACCTCTGAAAAGCCGAATCTGCTGTCAAGGCAGTGTCTGCATGTGTCCCAGGTAAGTGGGTGCTCACCTCCAGGGAACCCTGCTCTCCTGCTGCCGGTGGGGTTCACGTGGACTTGGAAAGGGGTGTGGGCCCCAGAAGGTTGCAGCCCCAAGGAATCTGTGGTCTCTCCCGCCCCTGCCCTTGTCATGTGGCTCTGCTGGTGGCAAGTAGTAGGACAGTACTTGCACTGACCCACTTACCTGGGACACATGCAGACACTGTTCTGCATGCAAACAGAATGTGATGGCACATTTGAACGGTGTCTGTCTGTCATGAATGGTGCCTCTATGAGCGCCTAGAATGTGCCTTCTGGTAAACATTCGCGTGTGTGTGTGTGTGTGTGTGTGTGTGTGCGCGCGCGCGCGCGTGCTGCATGGGCACGTGCATGGAATTACTGGGTTGGAGCAAGTGTACTTTGGGATCCAGGCAACCATGCCAGATTATCCCTGGGGATCCTCCACACCTGCCTTTCAGTGTGAAAAAGTTCCAGGTTCTCCACACCCCTAGAGTGCTAACCTCCCACTGAGGCTGAGAATAACCACTCTCTGCTCACGCACATTTGCTAAATTCACAAACACAGTATGTGGCCCAGGCTGCATACACACACACACACACACACACACACACACACACACACGTGATATGTGCCCAGGTTGTGCACACAGTAGGTGTCCCCACCTGCCAGGCAGGGGCCTCGCTCTCCTCCCCTGGCTCCTGACCAGCCCCCTCACACTTGGCCCTCAAGGGCCTGTGTTCTTCGAGGGGAGGTTGTGAGTGGAGGACCTGGCCAACAGCTGAGGCCCCTGTGACCCGGCGCACTCCCCACCCCTCCTCACCCATTGCTGCCTGCCACCCTCCCCCGACTCAAGCTGAAGGGCCCACGGGTCAGTGGTAAGGGTGAGACTGCAGCTGGGCTTTTGGGGGAGGGAAGGAGGGTGAGGATGAAAGGCCCTCACACAGCCACACAAGAAAGCATTGTATGGGAATCCCCCAGCTCAAAGTCTCCCCCCCCCCATGAGCAGGAAGGGGGGCTGGGGCTGTGGTTCGGGTGGGCTGCATTGTGCGGCTGGGCGGAGTCACTGTGGCCTATTTCCAGCTTCTGCTTCCAGACCCGCATGGAGGAAGCTATTTGTAGCACAAGGCATCATCTCCCTACGCCCTGCAACTGTGACCTCAATAAAAGCAAAGGTCAAAGTTCTCAGGGTGGGAGGGGATGGAGGGCCCAGCTGTGAGGCCTAGGTGGGGCCAAGAGGCTCCCCTGGCAACCCTGGAGGCAGAATGACTTTCCATACAACCTTGGGCTCTGGAGTGTATGGGCTCCACCTTCTGTGGCTCCCCTGTGCAGTGCAGGAGAGTTTGTGCCCCTCCTCACCCAGGGTTTACCCCTGTCACAGCCACCCTCGGTCTGACCCCCTTCCCTACCTCCTTTGTCCTTCCTGTCCTCATTATAGCCTCCCCTCCCCCACCTCCTCTGTCTCCACCTCTCTGCACCCCTTGTGCCCAAAACAGGGCTTTGTAGGGGCTACACTTGGCAGAGATGGGCCCAGTGAGCACCTGAGGTGACCATAGAGATAATCCCGCCAAGGTCTGCTGTGAACATCATCCAGCCTTTTTACTGGGACAGGATGAGCTCAGCCCAGTGAGGGACAGGACTTATCTTATTCTCAGATGTTCCACATTTTTTGGATGGATTGATAGATGGATGGAGAAATGGATGAACAGATGGATGGATGAATTGACGAATATAAATTTATGGAGCTCACATTGCCTTTTCAAATGGCTTTTCTGAGTCTTCCCACACTCACTAGCCTTCAGTCATCTGCCTACTGTCCTGTCTGGTATTCCCCCAACTCTGTGAGGACCTGTGGTCAGAGAAGGTTTCTTGGGGGAGAAAGCTCAGGCAGGGTGTGGAGGAGAGGGCTTGGGAGTGGGGTGGAGCACTGCCTTCGGATAAGGGGAAGAGGGTGCTCCATCCCCAGGTCACTTTGTTGAACCTAAGACAGTGCAGGCTATGAATGCAAAAAAAAAAAAAAAAAAAAAAGGCCTATGAATTTGTCAAAGAAATAAGGGTAGGTAATGGGTGGGGCCACATCTATGGTGCATCTTAGAATGGGTATAGGCGATTACACTAATGTACACAGCTATGATTTAACAATAAAAAAAAAAAAAAGAAAGAAGGGCAGGTTCCCAGCCCCATGGGATCAGGCCAGGAATACAATGGAATCCACCTGAAACCATACTGCTCATCTGCATATCATTTACATTGCATTATCAGAGCTCCTCCCTCTCCCTACCCCAGCCCAGTTCACAGGTGGGGCACGTCCCTGCCTCTGCAGATAGGGAACTTCACCACAAACACAGATGGGTCCCCAGTGAGTGTGGCATTTAGGAAGAGATCAGAGCTCCTCCCTCTCCCTCCCCCAGCCCAGTTCACAGGTGGGTCATGTCCCTGCCTCTGCAGATAGGGAACTTCACCACAAACACAGATGGGTCCCCAGTGAGTGTGGCATTTAGGAAGAGATGGAGACCTCCTGGGGCTGTCCCTGCAGGCTCTGCCTACAAAGTACACTATTAGGGTCCTGCTGTGGCCCTAATCAAACCTCTCAGCATCCTCCTGGGGCAGACACCCAGAAAAAGTCTCAGCCCCATCAGGCCCAGGAGAATCACTGGGGAACTTTCATATACTCCAGAGCCCAGGCTGCACCCAGATGGGTCACATTGATGTCTCTGGCAGGACCAGGCCTCAGAGCTCTTGAAGCCCAGGGGGTCTTAATGCACAATTGCATTTAAGAGCTAGGCCTTATTTGCCCACCAGTCAAAATCTGGTCAGGCCAGAGGGAAGCTGGTTAGAAACAAGGTCTCACCCTGCCCACTGAGCCTGCATTTCAATGGGATCTCAGCTTTTTACCAGCCCCTTGCCCAGACACCTGGGGGCCGTCAGTCTGGGGCAAGCCTGGGTGTGAGCTGAGGACAAGCTGGCCCAGCTAGGGACCCCACCCGTGTCAGTGCAGCTCCCTGGGTACCTGCTTTCCCTGATTTCTTCTGGTTCACAGGCTCTTCCTCACATAGTCTCAGTTCCTCAACTCCCTTCTACCATGATTCATTAACCCAAAAGGCCTCCCTGCCTGTGGCCCAGCCCAGCCCATGGGCCTGACAGGTGCACACTGAGGGACCCCCCTATTCCACGTCCAACCCCCTCTCTCCTCCTCCGCCCTCTTCCCTGTCCCCCAGGCCCCTTAGGCTCTGAGTCAATGACTTTGATTATCCCCACTTCCTGGTTATCAATAACTCCCACACAGCCAGTTAACCAGGAAACTCAGGGACACTTCTCAAATTGATCCTCTAATTCAGAGACCACAAACCTGAGAGCACAGACCTCATGGGGCCAGGCAGGCAGGGGGTTCTGAGTACAGCAGCAGGAGCCCAAGCCTGGGCTGCCTCTGCTCACTTCCTGCTGGGTTTTGTTGTGCCAGAGAGAAACTGCACTTCCCAAGCCTCACCACAGGGGCTGAGACTGTGACCAGACTATTTGAAGCTACTGAGTGTGTGGAATAGGCTGGCAGAGACTGAACCTGACCTTTGGGAGGGGGGATGGGGAGCCCCAGCCCTCTCCTATTCCCATAGTTTGAAGCCCATGGACCAGTGACACAGCACAACCCCTGCAGGGCTGGAGCTGGGGACATAGTCTGACATATGCTGCAGGGGGGGGGCACAAAACTGCCATGTGGGGAGATGCTGCAGAGCCCAGGGCAAGCAGCAGCCTGGGGGACATCATGCAGGACCCAGAAAGTGACAGATCCTGAGGAGAGGACCTGCAGGGGCAAATCCCAGGAAAGCAGGGAAGGCTGAAGGTAAATAGGCTGAATACAGTCTAAAGGCAGAGCCTGGAGGTCACCTGAAACTGCAAAGAGCTCGGGTCTCAGAAAAAAAAGGAGCTATCCTTTCCTTGAATGATGAAGCGCAAGGGTGAGGCAGATTCTAGATAAAACCACTTGCAGCCCACAGGCTTGGAGCTCTCAGAGGAGCATCTCAGAGCCAGGAGGCAGTGGAGCCTCCCAGGAAGGCAGGTCACAGCAATACACTGTGGCTCCCACAGTTTCAAGGGGCTCCGGAAAGGGCACAGACCTCCAGACTCTTCTGGAGTTCTGATCCTTCTTTCCTTTCCAGAAGGAATTTTTAGGGATAAAGGAGAAAATCATGCAGGAAGACTTGGAGGTTTAGTCAAGCTGAGGCCTGAGACAATCCAAGGTAAGATTACTATTATTTTAATTGGGTGCAATCAAATTTAATGTTTTATTTTAATTATTCGAATCTGCGGATGGAGATACTAATCTGTGAGTCATCTATCCCACTGTAGGCAGACCTCCCTGAGAGAAACTTCCCCAGTCACCAGTGACCACCTGATGCACCCACAGCGAGGGAGGGAGGGAAGGGCAGGCTCTGACTCACCCCCTCCATGTGAAGTATTTCGGGGATTGGGGCCTCCTCTGGGACTGCAGAGCCACCTTTGCTCCCCTGGAGTTGAGTGGATTTGCTGCCTGTGGGGAGACAGAAGCAATAGGAAGGGAAGGAGGAGGATGTGAGGCAGCCGCACCAGGAGCTCCTGTGGCCGAGCCTTGCTCTCTCCCCACTCTAGGACATATCTCTTCTTCAGACAGAGCAGCCCATGAAGGGCTAGGCATGCACCTGGTTCCTCCCTCCTGCTGAGCCGGGGGGTTATCAGAGGGATGTCCTTCGTCATTGCTGTTATGCACATTGGGCGGGTTAATCAGCTATGTGGGTTTTTCAGTGCTTGTTTTCAAAAGTAGTCGAAACAAGTATTATTGGGCTTTGACCAAGCCTAGCGTTCTAATTAAAAGAGATTGCAGTCGAGCAGCAAACAAATGTAAACAAACAGATCGATAAGTGAGCATAGAGGTGACAGGTGCACAAGGTCAGGGCATGAGCCTAGGGCGAGGAGGTTGGGCGAGGGCAGCAGGTTGTCACTGGGGTGGCCTAACCAAGGGAGAGTGAGGGGGAGCAGGTCTAGTACCAACCAGGAGGCAGCTTTGGGTTTGTTTGCCTCAGGGATCCTTCTCTTCCCTGTGATTTGGGAGCTACTATTCTCTCCTCATTCCCCTCCTCTTCCTGTAATGGAATGTCTGACCTCTATTCAGGGCAGACCAGTCACATCTCCCAGCATCCTAGGTCCTGTAGGACATGTCTGCCAGATGACCACCAGGGCAAGGAGATGGGGCCACGGAGAAAATCTGCAAAGATGGGTGGGCTCGTGACCTCAGCCAGGGGCCAGGAGCCGTCCCATGTTCCATGATGGTAGGGGCTCCCCCACCCTCTGTCAGGTCCCTCCCACTCCACAATGCCCAGTAACTCTCCAGAGTCAAAGACCATGTCTTCACCTCCTCAAAGCCTCCAAATGCCCAGAGCAGTGTCATGTTCTGAAATGACAGCCCCTCTTGCTGATTCCACTCCTGCTCTGATCTCCCTGGTAGACCCTTTCTCCATAGCTCCCTCTGCTCTCAACAGCCCACGCCAAGCTGGCCCTGTCCAGGGTTCTGAAACCCACCAGAAACCTCGTTTCCGTTCCAGCATGAGCAGGCATGGGGTGCAGTGGCAGGACTAACAGTTGCTCTGGTGTTTCCATTACACCCCAAGTCCATCCAGAAACAGCCTGAACATACATGATGCAGAATGCTCTGCTGTAACATGCCTCTGAGCAGAGACATGGGGAGATGGCATCTATGTCCAGATGTGCTCAGAGAATCTTCAGAGTCCAACACACACATCTCAGAGTCCACACAGATGTCTGCAGGCTGCAAGATTTATGGCAGTGGAAACAATGCTATTGCAGTTGTCGATCAGTTCTCTAATCCTTTCAGAACATGACACTGCGCTGAGCATTTGGAGGCTTTGAGAAGGTGAAGACGTGGTCTTTGAATCTGGAAAGTGACAGGGTCATTGTGGAGACACTGCAACTCCTCAGAGGAAGAATGAGTCAGCATCAGGTAGAAAGACACTGGAGATGAGGGAGATTGTATTAAAGCACTGCCACCATCTAGAGCCGTCTCCTGCAGCAGTTGATATACTTGGGGACTGTGGGGAATGCCCTAGCTGAGCAGAGCTTGTGACCGGGGCATGTCAGCGGAAGAACTTCATGTGGGTACAGTTTCCTGTGATCAGGAAACAGACAGTGTGACTCTAATGTGAAGTTTATTTTGTGTAAGAGTTTCCTGGGGCTTTGGAAGGTGTCATCACAGGTGGTGTGGCTCCTGAGGATACAGGAAATTTGTCTTAGGGCTCAGTTTCACTCTACAATGGCAGAGATCCAGTTCACATGATCTCACTTAGGTCAGGAACACCCACATGGAAGAGAGAAGGACAAGGCATGTGGACACCGATGAGGTCAGAAATGATGAGCTAGAAATCAGCCAGGAGTCTGTGTTTTTCTTTGTGCAAACTTTACTCCACCCCCACCCCACCCCCATGTCACACTGGCTCCCCCAGAACACTGACCACTACAGAAACTCCTAACTCCAACCTAATAGGTAAGTGGATAACAAATGAGATCCTCCCCACTCATGACATAGCTCAAGTCTTTGTATATTTGAAAATAACTAGAAGGGAAGAATTTCAATGTCCTCAGAATGGAGAAAGATAAATATTTGGGATGATGGATATCCCAATCACTCTGACTTGACCATTACACATTCTATGGATGTATCAAAATATCACATGTACCATGAAAACATGCACCTCTATTATATGTTAATGAGGCATCTCTGGGAAGCTGCTCCACTTGGCCCAGCAGATGTCTGCAGTCCAGCCCTGCTCCGGCCATATGGCCAGGAAAGGGCAACACCAGAGAAAGCTGGAAGAAGGTGGCAGGAGCAGAGGCAGGTCCACAAGTAGGGGCGTGGTGTCTTGCTGTTCTGTGGGTGCTGGGTGGTGAACCTCTGTCGGGTTCACAGATGAACCTCTGTCAGGCACCTCCCTGTGCCCCGTCAAAGAAATTTTGCACGTGATCTGTTTGATTCTGAAAATATCATCACAAAGTGCCTCAACCATACAGATAAGAAAACTGGGATTCTGAGAGGAAAAGTTAATTTTCCAAGCTGAATCTTCCACTAGGTGGTGAGGCTGGGATTGAAATCCAGTTCTCATTCCCAATACCATCTGCATCTATGCCACCCGCTATGGTGACAAAAGCACATGATTTTTTTTTTTCGAAACAGTCTATGTCACCTTCAGTAGATTGCCATGGTATCACACCTCATAGCAACCTCAAACTCTTAGGCTTAAGTGATTCTCTTGCCTCAGCCTCCCAAGTAGCTGGGACCACAGGCACCCGCCACAATGCCTGGCTATTT
This sequence comes from Loris lydekkerianus, assembly GCA_963574355.1. Lineage (NCBI taxonomy): Eukaryota > Metazoa > Chordata > Mammalia > Primates > Lorisidae > Loris > Loris lydekkerianus. Next base: position 936 of record CAUYPK010058267.1, on the reverse strand, counting down.
TTTGTTGCAGTTGTCATTGTTGTCTAGCTGGCCTGTGGCTGGTTTCGAACCTACCAGCCTCGATGTGTGTGGCCGGCGCCGTAACCACTGTGCTATGGCACTAAGCCCAAAAACACCTTCCTGAAGCTTTTGCTCTTTGTCTTCCTAGGACACTTGAAAGTGCTTCATCTCTACAGAGCGGTTTCCTGGTTGAACTCAAAGCTCACCTGTAGGATCTGTCAGCTTCGTGTACTGATGGCCTGTTTGAAATCTTTACGCGTATTTTTATAAACTACAGAGGAGGAAACACAGTGGCAACCACCTCTCATAAACCACTGCTCATCCTGTATTTCTGCCACGTAAAAGACAAAGTGCGTGACTTCCATCTTTTGGGGGGAAGGGTGATTGTGCACACTCACACATGCATGCACACACAAATATCCATGTGTACCCTCTCACACATAACACACACATGCACACTCACACATACTAACACGTGGACACATGCACACACTCTCCCATGTGTGCACACGCACACTCCTCACACACAGTCAACTTGGAGCAGTCCCCCTCCATGCTCAGTTCCCCTTCCTGGTGAAGAAGCATCTTCTCCGCTCACATCTCCTCTCCAGCCTGGGCTCAGGCACCAGCCCAGAAGTGTCCCTCCACCCCTCCTCATCCCCAAATAATATGGTACCTAAGTGCTGAGATCTCACTGCTCCTTGGAGTATTTGCTTACTTCCTGATTGCTGCCCCACCCTCACCCCCGCCTTTCATGTACAGTTCAAACTTAAAAACACTTGTATGCTGTTTTCTGTTACTCTGTCCTTTGTCAGTTTAACAAAGTCACTGAATATAAGAAGGTAGATAAAAGATTCCTCCCCTGCAGTTCTTTGAAATTAGTTTTCTCACCTAAATATCCACTCTGCTCTCCAGAAACCAGGGAAGATTTCTTGG
>CAUYPK010058266.1:0-13135 GCA_963574355.1 Loris lydekkerianus | reverse complement strand
ATGCACCACCCTGCGCCGGGCAAGTGGGCCCCCGGCCCCCACCAGCCGGGTGCGCGGCGCGGGGGCCCGCCGGGGCGGGGCCGGGCGGGGGGGGGGGGGGGGGGGGGGGGGGGCGGCCCGCGGGAGGCCGGCCCCCGGCGCGGGGTGCCGTGTGGGGGGGGGGGGGGGGGGGGGCCCGCCGACAGGCCTGACAACCTCGGGTGCTTGATGGAGGCTGGGAGTGTTCACTCAGTTCCATCCCCACCCCTGATTGATGTTGCTGACAGAACAGAACAACTTTGCGTAATTTATTTCTGTTCCTGGTAAATTCTCCTGTAGAAGAGAAGCTGTTTTGAGTTCACAGAACCTGCGCCTCAGGCCCTGTCTTTGCTGCTGCAGGTTTGTATTCACAGCACCGTTAGCTGTCAGTTCTAGCCTCCTACCCTCCTTTGTCTAGGCTGATGGTCCCCTGGGGACTGGGTGGGTCTTAGGCTCAGTAAAGTGGTCCTCTGGGTCAGTCCCACCCTGGGAGTCAGTCAGCACTGCATGTGCGTTTTGTAGTCCTAGCCCTCCACCCAGGCCCGTACTGCCTCAGGCAAACCCTTTACTCACAGGGCCTGAGTTTCCATCCCAAATCTTCCACCGGTCATTGCCTACTGAGCAGATGCCTGGACTCTTCTGATTGCGCAGAGAGACAGGAGGGTGTGACTCCAGAATATCCAGGGGTGAGCCCTGTTGTTGCCAAAAACAGCTGCTGTTCTGTTCCTTGGGGCACCACCACTCTGGTGTGGTTCCCTCTCAGGTGACTGTCCTTTCCTCACTCCTGTGCTGCAGAATCAGCACTGACCAGCTGCAGTCCAGGCCCTGTTCCCACCCCTTGAGACATCAGCCAAGAATCTGGACTCCTTGGGGATAGGCCTGCAGATCTTAGAGTGAGAGTGGAGGGTAGTACTTGGAGCTCAGAATTGCAGTAGAGAATATATACAGTTTTACACAGTTTTATGCCTGGCTGGAGTGTGCCATGGCACCCTAGTAGGGGAAGTAGGTCCAGTTTTTGAGGGTCTCTCCTGTGGAGTATAGTGGGAGGACTTTTGAACTCTGCTCATTTGTTTTTGTGGTACTCTGAGCCGTTCTCATGGGGGAAGGGACTCTCTTCTGCTTGGTGATGGATTTTGTACCTTTTTTTTATATCCTTGGGGTGGCAGCTCGCCTCAGCAGGGTTAATGTGCGTTCTTCAACCTTTTCTCTTGGCGCAGCTCCAATCTTCCAGGTTACTTGCTAAATTTCTGTCCTTTAACTCTCCTTCTCGACCGGAGCCTCTGTGGAAATCTGGCTTCAGTCAGCCATCTTGTCTCCTCCCTCCCTCACGGATGATCTTATCTCACAATCCTAAACTACATCTTCAGAGACCCTTTTCTAAGTAAGGTCGTTTTCACATGTTCTGGGTGTCAGGATTTGGACACATCTTTCTTAAGGCCATTATTCATTCTACTACGCAGTTATAGGATCGCAGTACTCATATCTGTGCTGCCCTCAGTGCCTTTGGGTGCCTGAATTTCTTCTCAGGTGTGCCCTCCATCTTCAAGCTGGAAGCAGGTGGTCAAATCCTCTTCACGTTTGGAATCTCTCTGACTTCTATCACCATCTCAAGGATACTCTGCTTATTAAAGTTGGCAATTTTGGCCATTGGTAATGTTCATGTAGCGGCTTATGTATTAGGATTCCACTGTGGGCGTGGCATGTATGCCCTCACTTCCTCCTCCTCTTCCTTCTTTTCGTTGCCCTCCTTTCTTTAAGGTAGTCAAAATGTTAGTAGCATAACTGAGTTATCTGTGTGATTAATGAGAAAAGATTTTTTTCTTTCCTGGGAAGAAAGATAATACATATACTCAGAAAATGAGCATGATTTCTATTCAGTTGTGAGACAAGATTTAATTTTAAAGGTTTATGTAGAAGAAAGGAGGAATTTTTTAATAGAACTTAAACCCAAATTGACCTTATTAATTAAAGTCAGCATCTCTCAGAAGTTTAATATCAGAGTCATTATCAGTGAAATCTTTTTTTTTTTCTTAGAGACAGAGTCTTGCTTTGTCACCCTCGGTAGAGTGCTGTGGTGTCACAGATCACAGCAGCCTCCAGTTCTTGGGCTTAGGCGATTGTCTTGCCTCAGCCTTCTGAGTAGCTGGGACCACTGGCACCCCTCACAACATCAGGCTATTTTTTTTTGTTGCAGTTTGGCTGGGGCTGGGTTTGAACCTGCCACCCACAGTATATGGGGCCAGTGCCCTACTCACTGAGCTATAGACGCTGCCAAATCAGTGAAATGTCAGTATTGGGAGTAGTCTTATGCTGACTATTTGAGCAATTTTTTTCTGAGACATATTATATAAAGTAAGAACATTTCTTTTTCAGTATTTAACCATAAATGGGAATAGATCCTTCACATAGGATCATAAGCAATAAGGTCATTGCTTATTTGGGGGGGAGCAGGAATTTTAATAGTCATACAAATGTAAATCTAATTTATACTACAGTATGTGTTTGGGCATTTGTAGTTTGATTCTTCTTCCCTTCCACCTCCTTTCCTTCTTAGTTAATTTATTCAGTAAATATATATTGAGTGTCCTCCAAGTGTCAGACACTGGGGCTGTAGTGGTGAATACGACTGAATCTCTTTCCCTTTGTGCTTACATTCGAGTGGGTGAGATAGCAGTAAACAAACACATCTGTGGGATGACTTCAGCTAATTAATTATGAGTACTGTACGGGAAAATAGTGTACTGGGAAAATGGAGGATGGTAAGGGGATAATTGAGGGGCTGTTTAGGTAGGATAGTCAGGAAGGTTTAAGTGATAGGGAAAGCTATGGGGAAAATTTGCTATACTGTTTACTTTTGTTAGACTGGAATGGTTTTGCCAGCATGAATTTTAATTTTATATACTTTTTAGCTTTGAGTGTTTGTATTGAAAAGGGATTGTGCTGATATAAATGTGCTTACAATATTTTAATGATAGTATGGCATTCAGCATTTCTCTCTTGGGGAAAATGAGTATAGGCTTTCTTTTTTGAAATTCTATTGTGACCTATAAAATCATCAGAGCCATAATGACTTCATAAAATATTAAGGCTTTGTTTTTAGAATCTGAGGAATATATTTCTTACAAATTAGAACTGTATTTCCTTTTAGGAATAGAAATTTAAAAATGAATTCTTTTAGTGACAAAACAGTGTAGGGTCATTTAGCTGTCTCAGGAATAAAGTCCAGTAAAAGTCATGAATGTGACTAATTTCTGTGCTTGTGGCTCAGAGGATGTATGAATGGGTCTGTATAGCTTCTCTGTCTCTACAATAAGCTTGTTATGTTAAAATAGGCATGAATCTGTGCATCTTTGACAGGAATCCGAATATAAAGGAAATTTCATTTTTGCTCTGTCCTTAGGTAATTCTTTTGCAGATAAACTATGACTTGCAAACATTTTGTGTCTGAAGAAACATTCTACTTTCTTCCTTTTACTTAATCTTTTTATAATGCTTTGAGTCTGTACTTAAATTGGTACATTTAGGTACAGTGATTTCCTCCCACCCTCCAGGGATATAATCTATAGCAATTTAAGTTGGGATAATTTTGTGGCTAGAAGCAGTAATGGGACACAAAGATAATGTTCCTTGACCCTTCTCACTCAGGATAATTCTACCACTTTAGTTCATTGGACATATTTTGTAAAACATCATTGTGAAATTTTTCTGTTGATCTGATTGAAGAGGCTAGTAGAGAGTAGGGCATAACTATCTGAAATTACATTTAACACTTATTTTGAAATTGTATCTATATTTCTTTTAAAAAATTATATGTATAAACATGTGTTGGTCTTCCTACATGACTCTATATACTTATGTATCCATTTATTGTGTCCGTTTATCTATTGATGTACTTCAATACTTATGTGTTCGTACAAAACATCACGGAGTCACCTACAGCTCAGGTCACATACAAATCATCTTGGTAAGTCCCCAGTATAATTATTTGTTTGATTTATATACTATCTCATCTCATAAAGTTTTGAAATTGACTTGAGATGTTACCTAGTTCAAATTTTGGAAGAGACTGTGCAGAAAATGTCAAAAAGAATAAGCCATCTACCTTTGTCTCATAGCAATTCAGGCGACAGTCCTTAGCCTGTTCAAAAGGTAGATTTTACCTCAGTGCCTTTGCAGTTGGTAGCCTCCTCCTCTTTTTCTAAACCTTGCACATCTCTTTCCTCTGAGCTCCTCAAGCCAGATCTATTTTTATCCTCTGCTGGTTTTGCATTTTGATGCATCACTTTTCTCAGATCCCTGCTTTGCTCGGAAATCTGTAGAACATAACATTCATAGTATTCACCAGCTATTCAAGACTCTTACTGTTTCTCCTCTTGCCTACTATTTTAAGTTAGTATTTTCCTGCTCTACTCTATGGTTTCTCCATTCCTGGAGAAATTTACTTCGAATTTTCTGAAATTTCCTGCGTGGAGCCTGTCTGTCCTTCCTACTCCCAGTGATCATTCTGTTAATATCTATATATACTCTGTATCTATACTTACATAACACTATTTAGTTGGCTGTCTTATAATCTACTTATTAGCTATGACTACACTTAGATTACTAAAAATCACTTAAACAATTCTCAGTTGCCAAACATGTAGGATTATTTCAGTATTTTACATTATATAGAATGCTGCAAAGACCCTTTTTATGGCTGTGTCGTTGAATGCATCCTTATTTCCGTTTGTTGAATCTCTAGGGTTAGAGTTGCTGTGTCAAAATTTAGTAGCATATTAAAAGTATTCAATATGTTTTGCCAAACTTTTTCAAAGGTAATGGACAATTTATACTACCACAGTCTCTGTATAAAACTGCTTGTTTTTCTCTACCTTGTGAACTCTATATTGCATTCCTGCAGATACTAATGAATTAGACTGTTTCTCCCCTGCTTCTCTGGCTATTTAAATTCTTCTTAGGTGAATTTTGCCTGGTTTTCTAGTGGTGTGTTTATTGTTATTTACAATGGCTGTTTATTTAGTAAGAATATTAGCTTTTTGTTTTACCAACATTTTGCAAATAATTTTTCCTCCTTTGGTTTGTGATGGTGGTTTTATTATTGAGAAATATTTAATTTCATAGAACTTTATTAATAATCTATTTCATATTTATTTTACACTTGACATGCTAAAGAGGACTTTTTACCCTAGACTATGTGAATATTCATTTTTAGCATTTTAATGAAGTTAACATTTCATTTAAAATTTTAATTTATTAGAGATACACATTCATAAAGGACGACTTGACTAGTCAGTCTAACTCCCTTTCTAGGATTATTCTTTCCTATCCAATGCTAAGTATCACTTTTCTTTCCTTTTGATTTATGATTTATAGTCATGCATCACTTAAGATGGGGCTAAATTCCAAGAAAAGTGTCATTGAGTGGTTTTTCATTTGTGCAAAAATACACGATGCAATATGGCCTATTGCTTCTGGGCTACAAACCTATACAGCATGTTACGGTACTGAATCCTGTAGGCAGTTGTAACACATTGCTAAGTGTTTGTATATCTAAAATAGAGAAGGTACAGTAAAAAAAAAAAACTTACAGGCATGTCCAAACTTTTCTGCCACACATTGGAAGAAGAAGTGTTGTCTTAGGCCATGCATTAAATACACTAATGCTAACAAAAGCTGATAAACAAAAAAAAAAAGGTCCACGGTCATTTTCATGATATCTGATACCACAGATATGCAAAACAGTTCTCAAATAATCAGCATGTGGCCCATGGGCCCCAGGTTGGACTCCCCTGGGTGCAGTCTGTTGTTGACCCAAATACCACACAGCATGTGACTACGTATGCGTATTCTTTATCCCACCCTACGCTTGGTAATTATTGTGGCTTTATAATGTACTTTAGCTTTATATTTAGCAGGATCTTCTTTGTTGTATTTCATCCTAAAGTTCATTGGATGTATATTCTGGAATAATCCCTTCCCCATGAATTCTCTTGAGTGTAGTCCATTGAGATGCAAATTTGAATTTGTGGCTTAATCCCTGCAGAATGGACCTCTTTAAACTGCCTCCTACCTCCCCTCCACACAATTGGAGAGGACTTTCTCCATTTGGCTAATTCTTTGGTCCCATTTCTTAGAGTATTTCTCACAATAATCCAGAGTTACTTAAATGACCTGTTTTAATTTTCTCCTAGACCACTTAATTGGACACAGTTTATACCAGTCACTTGGACAAGATAGGGTTTATTCATTTTAGGATTAGGAGTGAAGAACGAAGAGGCAGAGATTATCTTGTCTTCATCTGCTTGTCATGGGTCCTAAATATGGGCTTTTTAGGGGTTTTTTCTTATTTGGGGTAGTAGTTAATTCAGTAGGAATGGCTTTTTCTGCCTAGATTCCCGCTCCTTTGGTCCCTAGCAAAGACACCTTGGTTAGAGAAGATTAGAGGCAGAAGGAGAACTCCGTGGACGAGGCACTGTTAACAGTGATCTCAATCTGCAGCCAGGCTCAGGCACGTGGCGTTTTCCTCTCTGGCCCTGTTCATCAAAATGGCTGGCTTTCCACTGGCCACTTTTTTCCAAGGCTATTTCAGGCTCAGGGTTTATCACTGTTTTTTTTTCTGCTAAATTTCATTCAGAAGAATGCATCCAGTTACTACCAGTTTAGTTTAGTACTACCAGTACAGCATACTTTTGACTAGATCTTGGTGACCATTACAAACCTATCTTTGATTAAACTAAAATATATTTTATATATATATTCTAAACATATCCATTATGAATTTTACCCTTCTTTTTTTTTCCAACAGAAGGAAAATAGAATAATATTTTTGGGAAAATTCTTGCTGTACAGGCTAGTACAAGCTTCATTCTTTCCTCTTGTTTCAAGGTTAGATAACCTCACATGACCTTAAGACACTTTTGTCAGTCAGTAATGTTTCAGCTGTATTTTCTTCTGATATGTTGATTCCACATGGTTCATGTTGTCTATTTTAAGATACGTTTTCCAGCCCTATTGAGAATTTTTAAAAATTCATTTCTAAGTAGTGGTTATCAGTATTTTCTCTTATGCTTCCTACACAAGCATGTGAGTAAGACAGTCACTTGAGAAGGTTTTTAAAAATTCAAAGACTAATTAATCCATTCGTGGGTCGATGGGCACTTGGGCTTCTTCCATGACTTAGCAATTATGAATTGGGCTGCAGTAAACATCCTGGTACAAATATCTTTGTTATAATGTGATTTTTGGTGTTCTTGGTATATACCTGGTAGAGGAATTGTAGGATAAATTGTGGTATATGTAATAGACCACATTTTTAATGGTTCATGGAATATTATGGAGCCTTAAAAAAAAGGTAGAGATTTTACCTCTTTCATGTTTACATGAAAGGAACATATTCTTAGCAAAGTATCTCAAGAATGGCAGAAAAAGTATCCCACTGTACTCAGCCCTGCTATGAAACCAAACCCTATTATAGCTTTCATATGAAAGCTATTACCCAATTATAGCCCAAGAATATGGGGAAAGGGGATGGGGGGTGGGGAGGAGGAGTGGAGGGAGGGTAATTGGTGGGACCACACCTACAATGCATCTTACAAGGGCACATGTGAAATTTACTAAATGTAGAATATAAATGTCTCAACACAATAAGAAAATACCATGAAGGCTGTGTTAACCAGTTAGATGAAAATGTTTCAAATTGTATATAAAACCAGCACATTGTACCCCACGATTACATTAATGTACACAGCTATGATTTAATAAAAAATAAAAAATAAAATAAAAAAAATTCAAAGGCTTGTGGCCCCTTCCCTTAGCATTTGCCTGGGAGTGGGGACACAGGGAACCACTTACCCAGGGTACCCGAATGACAACTGCTCCTGGCCTTTGTGACTAACTCACAGTAAAACTCTGGATGCGATGCCAAAGCTCAGGTGAACTGTTTTGGTTGACAATACTTCACACGTGTTGTCACACATTGCTGCTAGAAGGACCAAGCACGATTTGTACAGCTCACTGGGAGAGGACAATGAAAGCTTGTGCCTGGTCTCCTGTGGGCTCTGCAGTGTGTACCCCCTGATCTTTGCTGATTTTTAGTATGTATCAATTCATTGTAATAAGCCATAGTTGTGAGTGTTACAGCTTTTCTGAGTTCTGTGAGTCATCCTAGCAAATCATTGAACTTGAGAATATTGTTGAATGTCTGGGACTCAGGATGATAAGAGCTTTTTATTTCATAAAAATATATAGTCAGGAAAGGAACTAATGATCTCTTTCTCTAGTTATTAAGTTGTTTCTTTTTAAACAAAATTTGAATTGTTTATTGAATTTTATCAAATACATTTTTATCACTTCTAAAGATATTTTTCTTTTATTGATATAATAAAATATTAACTGACTTGCTGATATTGTTTTTCATTCTTGAAGTTACCTGTACTTGGTCATGTTGTATTTATTAATGTGTCATTTCCTTGTGATATGTGGGCAAATCTTTTGATTGCTGTAATTTAAAACTTTTAGCAAACTTTCTACCTCCTGGCTTCTTAAAGAGAATACTGTTACCCGCCTTACCCTTTTCTTGACTCACTATCCTCATTTCAGACATTGTGTCGTGTGATGGGCCCTCATTCCCCACTGGGGTGTGAGCAACTTCTTACTCTGTATTAAATGCTCCCCAGGCTGCTTCCTGGAGTTCTTAGGATTGCTTTATTTTGTTTCCCCTATACTTTCAAGTCCCACTTCGTGTAAGTCTTCCCGTAATAATCCCTCTCCTCCCTTTACTTGACCCCTTTTTTATGGCTGAGGGCTTAGAGGCTGTATAATTAAGCTTGTTATATAATGATTTCCAAAATGAGAGAAAATAAGCTGTAAGAGCCTGGGGCCCTATTCTCTAGATGAAAAGCATCTGTTTCATGTCACAAGTTTTTAAATATCCATTTTGGATTTTTAGAGATATTTTTCTCTCTTCTTAGTTGTTGACTGTTGAAGAGAATTAAGCCATAAAGTTGATTAGATGGTTCATTCATTCACTTGATATTTATTGAGCAACCATTCAGGGCTGTATACTGTATAGCTGAACCTAAGTCTGTCAGAAATCATATCTTTGCTTAGAAAGTAACATAGAAGAGCAGCCTGAACTTTGTTTGGAAATGTTTGATAAAGACATTTTGAGTTTTTTTCCTTTGTTAATAGTATTAATCTGTAGTTTTAAAATGCTAATTAAGAATGCGATGCAGAAAAGAGCATAGCAGGCCTGAAACTTCTTAAAATTTCCTATTTGCACCGATTGTGGTGGCATGCTCCTATAGTCCCATCTACTTGGGAGGCTGAGGTAGGAGGATTACTTCAGGCCAGGAGTTTGAGACCAGCCTGGGCAACATAGTGAGACACCATCTCTAAAACAAAATAAAATGAAATTAGCTGGGTCTGGTGGCATATTCCTATAGTAGTCCCAGTTACTCTAGAGCAGGCATCCTCAAACTGCGGCCCGCGGGCCACACGAAGCGGTGTGAATTGTATTTGTTCCTGTTTTGTTTTTTTACTTCAAAATAAGATATGTGCAGTGTGCGTATGAATTTGTTCATAGTTTGTTTTTTTTTTTTTAAACTATAGTCCGGCCCTTCAACGCTCTGAGGGACAGTGAATTGGCCCCCTGTTGAAAAAGTTTGAGGACGCCTGCTCTAGAGGCTGAGATAGAAGGATCACTTCAGTCTAGGAGTTTGAGGCTACATTGAGCTATGATTGCACCACTATGTTCCAAACTGGGTGACAGAGCAAGACCCTATCTCAAGGAAAAAAAAAAAAGGACCGGGTACGATGGCACATGCCTGTAATCCTAGCACTCTGGGAGGCCGAGGCAGGTGAATCTCCTGAGTTCATGAGTTTGAGACTGCTCTGAGCCAGAGTGAGACCTTGTCTCTAAAGAAAAAAAAAAAGAAAGAAAGAAAGAAAAATATGGCCGGGTGTTGTGGCGGGTACCTGTAGTTCCAGCTACTTGGGAGGATGAGGCAAGAGAATTGCTTAAGCCCAAGTGTTTGAGGTTGCTGTGAGCTGTGATGCCACTACATTCTACCTAGGGTGACAAAAATAAAAATGTCCTGTTTGCAAGGGAGGCCCCTGGTTAGGCATTTTGAACTTGCTCTCAGAATGCTTCCAGGTAACACTCACCTGCTAAAGGTAGTTAGTTCACTGCGCCTCCACTATTTATACAGACAGTGTGAGTTATGCTGAACCCTTGCTTTCCTTCTGGGAATCTGGAATTTTGGTGTGTGTGAGGCAGAGATTGCCTATGTGAGCAGTGGTAATGAAAACCCTGGTCACTGAGTCTCTGGTGGCTTCACACACATGTGCTGTGCTGCCTTTCCACTGCTGGAGAAAGAGTGTGCCCTGTGCAGCTCCTTGTGGGGGACAGCGCATAAGGAAACCTGTGCCTGGAATCCTCCAGGCTGCGTCAGTGTCATTTTCCCAGATGATTCAGCGGTGTGTCCTTACTGGGCTCCTGTGCTGCTGCTTAGCCATGCTGAGCCCCAGGAGCTCTCTGTGTGAGCCATGCTCAGTCTCCTGAGTCTCTAGTGAAGGTCTTGAATGTGAGGTTGGTCTTGGAGCCCCTCAACAAAAATGCCTAATACTCATTTATCTCTCATGTGCCCAGCTCAATACTGATCATTTTATGTGGATTTTCTTGTTGACTTTTTTCAACAACAGTATTCTATGAGGTAGGTCAGTATCATCATCACCGTTGGCAAGTGAAACGGTTAGAAGCTTCATGAAGTTAAATAACCTGTGCAAGTCCTATTAATTCATAAGTTTATTTCGGTATCTGCATATTTTTTCTAATGTTTCCACCTTACAATGTTTTATTCAGGGTAATGTTTCAGTGAGGAAAACTACTGAGTGGTGTTTGTTTTAAGAGACATAGTCTCCCTCTGTTATCAAGGCTGGAGTGTAGTAGTGTGATCATAGCTCATAGTAGCCTGAAACTCCTGGGCTCAGGTGATCCTCCTGCCTCAGCTTCCTGAGTAGTGGGGACTAGCATATGCCAGTACACTTGGCTATTTTTCTATTTTTTTGTAGAAATGGGGTCTCACTATGTTACTCAGGCTGGCCTTGAACTCCTGACCTCAAACAGTCCTCTTGCCTCCCAAAGTGCTGGGAATACAGGTGTGAGCCATGATACCCAGCCACGAGTGTTTCTAAAATGTCTTTATCATTTCATTTCAGGTATGAGCATATTCTCATGGAGCCTGACCCAGTACCTGCGTATGCTCTGAAACTCTTAGTTGCAATGACTGAGCACAACCCAACTTTTACCAGGTACTATAAGTTCAAATTTATTTTTCTTATTCTCATCTATAAAATGAATTTTATATATTATGAAAATATTAAAGGTGAGGAAATCCTGAAAGGCCAATGTTTGCTCTGTCAAAATGGTAGTAATTTGTCATGTTTCATAGGTAGTAATGTCTGTCATTTATCCTGTTTTGGCTCTTGTTCTTATTTTTTGTCTTATTATAAGAGTTTCCAAATTATGGAATGCATGATGTCTTAAAATGATTATCTTTTTTTTTTTTTTTTTTTTTTCTTCCTGAGACAGAGTCTTGCTCTGTCGCCCCGGCTAGAGTGCAGTGGCATTATCACAACTCACTGCCACCTTCCACTCTTAGGCTTAAGCAATCTCCCTGCCTCAGCTTCCCAAGTATAGGCACCCACCACCACAGCCAACTGTTTTTTTCTGTATTTTTTTTGTAGAAACACAGTCTCGCTCTTGGCCAGACTGGTCTCGAATGCCCGGGCTCAAGTAATCCTCCTGCCTCACCCTCCCAGAGTTTTAGGATTACAGGCGTTGAGCCATCATTCCCAGTCAAAAATGATAAATTCTTTTAAGGATAAAAAAAACTGTGCATACTTTAAAAAAATGTTAATTATTGTCTTATTTTGTACTGAACAATTTGTCTTAATAGTATTTAATGACTATTACTTGCTACTATTTTTTTTTGACATATATATTTTAAGTAGTGGAGAGCTTTTATTATTATTGAAGGTACTAAATATGATGATGGCAGTATTTTTTAGAATTAGTTCCTATAATGTTTTTAGTCTTATAAGGAACAGTTTGAGAGAACACCAATGTCCTTAGAAGGAGAGGAAAAAGTTTTTTTTGTTTTCAAGAAAGAAAATTAGTTTTCTTGTTTAGGTGATGGTGATGTCTGAGGATTTTGGGGGTTTGAATACTGTCTGCAGTTCATTGCACCTCCAGAGCTGCCAGTCTGTGTTTAACCAAGCACCAAATCACAGAGTCCCCACCCCCCTGATTTCCTCTAACCTGCTGTCCAATCGCAGAAAGTACTGCACTGTTATGAGCCACCATTAGTCACGGTAATTACTAGCAAACCAGAAAGTCTGATTTTAGACACGATCCATGTTGAGTGAAAGCCAAACCACTCTTCCCAGCAGGTGTGCCTGGACACGTGATGTGCTGTGACTGAGTCACAGGGATGCTCGGATGTGCTTGGTTTGAGGGTCATCCACACACTAGGGCTCTGGTAGCTCTCAGGCTTGTTACCCTCTCTCATTCATGACCAAACGGTACCATACAAATATCATCCTGTATTCTCTGTGCCAAGTTATGGAAGAACCTGGGGGCACTGAACTAATACCTTCTCTCTTTGCCAAGTTGAAGCTCTGTTTCTCAGGGCCTGACCAATGAGCCTAATAAATTCATCACTCAGAAGCACTATTTTTTCTTCCTAAAGGAGTTTAATTCTAAAGAGTGAATCTGTATCAGAAGTTGAATAAAAATTTAGATAATTGTTTCTTTCCTGGACTTACGACATCAGTACTATAATCTGTATAATCATTTTATCCTTTCATTAGACTGAGCAGATTCCATTTACTTTTTTTTGTGTTAAATTAGCTCCTTCATGCTACATGTGTTTTTTTTTTTTTTTTTAAATTCATTTCTTTTATTTTTATTTATTTATTTTTTTTATTAAATCATAGCTATGTACATTGGTATGATCATGGGGCATCATATACTAGTTTCACAGACCAGTTGACACATTTATATCACACTGGTTAACATAGCCTTCCTGGCAATTTCACAGTTATTGTGTTGAGACAT
>CAUYPK010058265.1:0-13087 GCA_963574355.1 Loris lydekkerianus | reverse complement strand
TATTCCTAGTAAAGCATCACAAGAATGGAGAAGCATGAATCCTATGTACTCAATTTTGATATGAGGACAATTAAGGACAATTAAGGTTATGGGGGTGGGGGGCGGAAGGAAAAGCAGAGAGAGGGAAGGAGTGAGTGGGTGGGGCCTTGGTGTGTGCCACACCTTCTGGGGGCAAGAGATGATTGCAAGAGGGACTTTACCTAACAAATGCAATCAGTGTAACCTGGCTTATTATACCCTCAATGACTCCCCAACAATAAAAAAAAAAAAGCTGTGTTCCATCTCTCACTGACAGGTAAGTAGAGAGTGTGCACCCTGCTTTGAATTTTTCTCTACTTTGTGCCAGAGGGTGAATGACTTTAAAAAAAAAAAAAAAAGTAAAGTCTTGTCCAGAAATAAGGTTTGTGAACTAGGCCACAAAATATAGAGGTTAAATGTTAAAGAGGGAACTATGGATAAAGCCAAAGTATGTGAGGAGAGAGAAGAGTCACTACAAAGGGCTCAAATGTCAAAAAAAATTTTGACAGTAAGCACAATAATTTTCTTTATATTCTAACTTGGATTGCTTAAGTAAATGTGCAAAGCTACAGTTTTTTGTAAAAAATAAAATCATCAAATATAAAGCTAAAACCCCTTCTCTATTTCCCTCCCAATTTTAGAACATTCTTATTCTCAAGAACCACGATGGAAGCCTTTTCTAAATATTTACATAAAAAGATATTCAGATAAAACATATGCACTAATTGCGTGTATAGTGTGTGTGTAGTTTGTGTATGTGTGTTTTATATAAAGTTATACACATAGGTAGATGCTGGAGACTAGAGAGCCAGAAGGAAACTGACAATATTCTAATCAGGAAGTACTCAGGCCTCAACAAAGGACTGACAGAGCAAGGAAGCTGCTAAAGTTGATAAATGAGTATATGTGGGAGAAGAAAGATTTGAAACTAAAGATAATGCCACAGATTTGGCCTTAAATACCAGGAAGCAGCTGGTGATTCCCTTGGTGTTTAGGAAGTAGGGCAGCTGGGAAAATTTTAAATGAAACAAAGACATTTGTCTCAGGCACACTGATTTGAGGTGGAAATGACCTCGAATCTGATTAAAATCTTTAATCAAATGACAGTCTTCTGTGGCTTGAAATGTACCTTATTTGGTGATCTATTTAATAAGAAATCTACCCTACTGAATATTAATGAATATTTAGATCTATCCCAGTTACTATTTTATATAGAATCCTAAATTCTTTTTAGAATTTTTTCTTAAATGATTTTTTTTCTTTTAAAGAACATTCCTTAACATAACATAAACTGTAATGCTGAACAGTGAATTTTTATTCTGGACAATCAGGGCTGTGTAACATCAGTCAAGCCACTTCCCCTCTGGTGGCCTGAGTGGGCTCATATTTAAATTTGGGCATTTACAATTTCCTTTTCCACCAGTATTGCAGACTATGTTAACTTGCCCTTCTGCTTGAAACAACTAAGAATGCTAAACAATTTTTTTGTTTAACTTCCGTAAGTGTACTGATAAGGTGACTTCAGGACAAATCAAAAACTAAACAAAGTCAGGACCTCAGAAGTGTTCCTGTGTAAGAGATTAAGGGTGAGGTAAAAACAAACCAGATTCCTCCTTCCCTGCACTCCACACCCCACACTGTACGACCCAGAATGCAAGGAAAATTGCCTTGCAATTGAAGGCATAATTGCCTTCAATTATGACATAGAATAAAAGAGGAAAATTTCTCTTTTGAAAATTATTAAACTAATGCCAAGTCTCAGGACTTGTAGGTCAATTTACATTAGCTGGGTTCCCAAAAAATCCCCCAATAGGTAATACTATGGTTTCAGGTGGTTCTGGACTGGTTGTACTCCTAAACACCAGACAGAAGCAAAAATAGATATTCTTTGAAGGAATTTGTCTCCATCACAAGTCTCAAAGAATTACAGTAGATAATGTTCTACGTGAGACAATAAATAACAGAAGCAGACTGCAAAGAATTGCAGTTACGTAAATTATCCATTATGCATTGCAAAACACCCATGTTTAGCCTTCATAGGATCCATATTCTGAAAATGGAGGCCTTAGTTCCACCCGAGGGTGAAGTTTTTAGCCCTCTGACGTCAAAAGGAGATCCAGGAGGAGAAGCTCACCAAGGCTGCACTGTGCTCTCCGAAGGGGTTGCAGTGCCCTGGAAGGCCTGCAGGGGCACAAACCCGCCTTTCCTGCTCCTAGAGGTCAACGCCAGGAGGTTGTGGACTAAGTTTCCCTTTCTCACCGCAGACCCAATTGCATGATTGCACTACCTTGCTGCAGAACCATTGGAGACCATGCCAATACTTCCAGAGAAACTGCCCAGCTCTCATGGCATCTTAACACGAACAGTACCACCCAGATCCAGACAAAATGCACAGTAACACCATCAGGCCCTGGGCCAGAGGAGCATCCCTCAAGGTCATCTGATACACAGATGGAAACTGGCCCTTATTGCTCAGCAGAAGATCAAAGGATCCCATGTGATCTAAATGGGAAGGAAAAAGCATGATCCATTCTCCCAAAGGAAATAAACAAGAGAGAGTATTTCTGTGATAGTCATCTGAACAACACACCTTCTTTTCATCTTCCATTAATGAAAAGTGCTTCAGGTATCAAGCAACTTTAATTTTAACAGGAAGCAAGCAAGGGGGGTGAGGGTTTTTTCCTTCCACAGTCTATTTTCAGCCTCTCTTCTATCGCACCTAAAGAAGATTGCTTAGAAGCTATTTCTGGGCCCTACTGAGGTTCACTTCAGTCTTCATTCTCCTTGATTGTTATTGCCACCTCAGATAAAGCACACACCACTCCCAGAGTTATGTGTATTATAGACTTCCACTGTGAGAGATGTATAAGGACATTCTCCAAATGTATTTTTACTGTCATACATTTTACACCTGTATGACTCTGCTCCATTCTACCTTCGTCCCTACCTGTGTGCATCTGTGGAATTTCAGTAGTGCCCTGATCTGAAAAGAATGCCATTGTGGTTTTTGTATTGACCACTATGGCCTTGTTTGGCTCCTCACAGTTCAAACTGGGTATGGTCTATGCCTGTCCCTACAAACACAACAGGGAGCAGTCCCAGGTCCTTCAGATCACTGTGATAGATGGTGTAGAATTGATATCCTAAGGATGCGTTATGCAAAAAATTGTGGTTCCTTGTGATCTCTTCGATGGAAAATACATACGCTTAGTTTTTGAATATTCACCTGCACTGAGTAAAGAGCTTTAGGTACCAAAACCCATCCTCACATTTGGTAATTATCTCTGAGGTCAGCTTCCAGGTGTTATTTGGTTTTGCTGTTCATGTATGGAAGCCACCAGTTTGTAAGAAAGAACTATTTCCCATGACTTTGGGCTTTGGCCCCAAGTGTAAGTTGGGTAACTAGGGCTTATTAAAATTGCTGCCTACCAAAAGTTTAATATGTTTAAGAAATAAAAGCCTAGCTTGAAAATAAGAGCAGAGAAAAAGAAAATATAAAAAAGGAACAAGAATTTTTAAAAATAAAACAAATAGAACTAGAGATAAAAATTATGATAAATTTGAAATTCAGTAGATTGTACTAATGGCGCAGTAGACTGATTTAGAGACATAATAAGTACACTGGAAGGTGGACCCTGAGGAATTACTTCTAATGTAGAATGGTGAGACAAGGAGATAAGAAATATACAAAAGCCATATTAGAGACATGGAGCATAAAGTGAGAAAATTTGCCCTTTAAAAAGGAAAAAAACAGAATGGATATATAGTGGAGACAAGATTTGAACAATTTCCAGAACCAATAACAATAATACATATATTCAAAAAGCCCCCCAAATTATAAGCATATAAAGTCCATACTTAGAAAAATTATATTGAAATTACAAAGCTCTAAATTATAGAGATACTATCTTAAAAGACAAATTACATTAACAGAAGCAATAATAGACAGAGGTCAGTGAACTCTAGTGTAAAGGAACAGATGGCAAATAATTTATGCTTTGAGGACTCTTTGGTATATATAACAAATACCTCTGCTACTATAATAAAAAGTTGCCACAGAAAATATATGAATTATTAAGCATAACCATGTTTTAATAAAACTTTATTGACAAAAAACAAGCGGTGAACCAAATTTGACAGGCAGGCCCTAGTTTTCTGACCCTTGAATTAGACTGACAGCTAACTCATCAATAGAAAAAATGGAAGATAGAAGACAACAGAGTATCTTAAGTGGAATTACATAAGACAGCAGCCAATCTACACTTATGCAGCTGGCAAAGCATCATTTAAGAATTAGGTAAAATGAAGACATTTCCCAGAAAAAATAAACTGATAGATTTACTACCAAAATATCTTCACTAAGTAAAATTCTAAAAGACATGCCTTTAGGCAAGGGAAAAAGTGAGATCAGACAAAGATATAGCAATGAAAACAATAGATGTGTGAGCAAATTTAAAACAATATCAACCATATAAGACAAAAAATAATATAACAAGTATATAAAAATAAATACATAATGTAGAATTAAAATTCACAACAATAATAGCATTTACTGTGAGAGAGGTGATTGGAATAAAATCTTCTAAATTCTTAAATTATCCAGGAGGAGAATAAAAATGTTGATTAACTTTGATCTTGCTACTTAAATACATAAATTAGCTTCATGTAAATGTATGTAAAATTCTTAGCATAAGCTCTACAAAATTGAAATACAAAATGGAAACACAAACTAGTAAGAAGAAAATAAAATGAGAAAAAAAAAATCTAATGAGCTGAAGTCAAGAAAGGAGGGGAAAAAAAAAATGACAGAAGGAGACATATAGAAAGAGTAAATGGTAGAAATATCTACATATATGAGTGACAAAAATTAATGTACTAAATTCTCTAAATGAAATATGACAGTTTTACTATTGTGTTTTTTTAAAAAGTCACTCATCAACTATCTTAGGAAACAAGAGCATTTAGAGCCTAAGGCAAGAAAAAAAGAAATAGTAAAAATTAGAGCAAAAATCAATGAAATTATAAAGAAGACAACAATAAAAAAAACATAGGGACAAAACCAAACTCTTGTTCTTTGAAAAGAGTAATAAATTTATTAACCTCAAAAACCAGTCTAAGAAAAAATAGAGAACACACAAATTATAAATATCAGATGAAAGTAGGATCAAAAATAATGATAAAATAATGGATATTAAAAGGCTAATAAAGGAATACTACAAATAACTCCATGTCTGCAAGTTTTATGACTTAGACAAAATGGACCAATGCCTTGAAAGACATAAAATATTAAAATTCACAAAAGCATAATTAGATAATCTGAATAGGCCTTACCTACTTAAAAATATTGAATCAACAATTCATAACTCACCCCCCCAAAAGGTACCTGGCTCAAATGATTTTATTGGTGAATTCTACCAAACATTTAAGGGTAAAAGTACACAAACCAATTTTCCTCAATCTCTTCCAGAAATAAAAACAGAAAGAATATTTCTAAACTAATTGTATGAGGATAAAATTAATCTCGTACCAAAAACAGACAGACATTACAGTGAACAAAAACTAAAGACTAAAATCTCTTATGAACACAGCTGCAAAATCCTTTACAAAATATTAGCAAATTAATTTCAGCAATGTAGGAAATGAATTATACCCTACAACCTACTGGGATTTATTCTAAGTGTACAAGGCTGGTTCCAAATTCAAAAATGGATGCACTTTACCACATCAATAGGCTAAAGACAAAATATCACACAATCATGTCCATTGTTGCAGTAAATGCATTTAACATAATCCACCACACATATATGATAAAATTTCTCAGCAAGCCAGGAATATAGAAGAACTCTCCAATCTGTTAAGGAATGTCCACCAAAAGCCCCTTATACTTAATTAGATTAACTAGATTTTTTTTTTTTTTTTTTTTTTTTTTTAAGCCCTAAGATTTGGAACAATGCCAGGACATTCTTTCTCTTACCACTCCCATTTGATTTTGTATTGGAAGAAGTAGCTTATTCAATTATACAAGAAAAGGAAATAAAAGATGTAAGTATTGAAAAAGTCCTTATTTGCACAAGACTTGATTGTCTACATAGAAAATCTCAAAGATTTGGGCAGCTCAAAGGAGTGAGGCGCCGGCCCCAAAGGAGTAAGGCACTGGCACCGGAGGTGGCAGGTTCAAACCCAGCCCCTACCAAAAACGGCAAAAAAAAAAAAAAAGATGAAAATCTCAAAGATTTAACCCCCAAACCCAGAAAACAAACAAACAAACAAACAAAACCTCACATTGGTGGATCTAGTAAGTGTAGCAAGGTTGCAAGAGAGAAGGATAATGTGCAAAAGTAGCTGTTTTTCTGTATGCTAAGAATGAACAATTGGAATTTGATTTTTTAAAATAATTCATAATAGCACCCCCCAAATAATTAGGCATAAATTTCACACACACATATGTTATACATATTTGTTAAACTATAAAACGCTGGGAAAGAAATTGAAGGAGATATAAATAAATAGATATTTCATGTTCAAGTTTAATCTGCAGATCATGCTACCCTACCATCATCTATATAGTAAACATATTTTAAATCAAATCTCAGCAAGTTTTTTCATAGGTATTAATAAACTTATCTAAAGTTTATATGGAAAGGTAAAAGACCTAAGATAGCCAACACAATGAACAAAAAAGAACACTACCCAGTTTCAAGACATACTTAAAACTACCGTAATCAAGACAGGGTGGTCCTGGTGAGATAATAGGCACATAGATAAACTGAATAGAATAGAGAGCCCCAAAATAGCCCTATAGAAATATAGTCAATTGGTCTTTGACACAGGAACAAAGGCAATTGCATTAATTTACTATTATCATTGTAACAAATTACCACAAATTTAGTGGCTTAGACAACATAAATTTAGTATCTTACGGTTCTAGAATTCAGCTGTTTGACATAGGTCTCACTGGGCTAAAGTCAAGTTATTTGCAGGGCTGTGTTTCTTTTAGGAGGTGCTAGTAGAGAATCCATTTCATTGCCTGTTTTAGCTTCTTGAGGCATAGCATGTCTTGGCTCATGGCTCAATTCTATCTTCAAAGCTGGCAATAGCCAGTCTAGTCTTTCTTATATGCCACCACTCCTCTGACTCTGATTCTTCACCCTCCCTCTTCTACTTTTATGGAATCATGGTATTATATTAGTGGAACAGCTGGATAATCCAATATAATCTCCTCACTTGAAGATCAACAGATTAGCAATCTGAACTCTATCTGCAACTTTAATTGTCCTTTACCATTTAACCCATTCACAGGTATTGAGGATTAGAAGGTGAACATCTCTAATTATTCTGCCTATGGGGGAGGGATCATCATTCTGCCTACTGCAGCAATTTAGAAGAAAGGGTAATCTTCTCAACAAATAATGCTGAAATATTTGGGTGTCCATACATAAAATGTGAATCTACCACAGAGATATACCTTTCACAAAAATAAATCCCAAATGGGTCATGGACATAAATTTAAAATGCAAAACTTTAAAACTTTTTTAAGAAAATATAAGAAAACACCTAGGGTACCTTGGGCTTGGTGTTGTGTTTTTAAATACAATATCAGATGGTATGAACCATGAAAGAAAAAACTGATAAATTGAAACTTATTAAAATTAAAAATTTCTCCTCTGCAAACGACACAAAATGTTTGTAAAACACGTCTGATAAAAAACTTACATCTAAAATACATAAATAACAATTAAAACTCAACAATAAGAAAACAATCCATTCAAAAAATGAGCGTAAGGCCTGAGTAGACCCCTATCCAAAATGATGAACAGCAAATAAGCAAATGAAAGGTTTTCAATATTATCTGTCATTCTGGAACTACAAATTGAAAGTATAAGGAGATATTTTCACACACTAAAAGAACAGACAAGCAAACAGATCCCTAGCTTGACAACACCAATTGCTGTAAAGAACTAGAAATCTCATTCTTTGATGATGGAAATGAAAATTGGTACAATCTCTTTCAAGATAGTTTAGCAATTTCTTAGCAAAGCTGAATGGTCTCTCTATACAATTTAACATGTACTTCTGTTTAGTTACCCAAATGATTTGAAAACTCATGCCCCACACAAACCTGCACATGAATGATGATAGTAGCTTTGGGGTTTTTTTGTTTGTTTGTTTTGGTTTGGTTTGTTGTTTGGGTTTTTTATTTTATTTATTTATTTTTTTTGAGACAGAGTCTCACTCTGTCTCTCCTGGCTTCAAGCCATCCTCCTGCCTCAGCCTCCTGAGTAGCTGTGATTACAGGTGCTCACCAGCTAGTTTTTCTAAGCTCAAAAAATCCGTCTGTCTTGGCCTCCCAGAGTGGTAGGATTACAGGTGGTGAACCACCACACTTGGCCAGCAGCTTTGCTTATAATCACCAAAAACTGGAAGCAATCAAGATATCCTTCAAGAGAGAAAATGACATACAAACTGTGGTAATACATTCTGGGGATTCTTATTCCATGCTAAAAAAAGATGTGAGCTATTAAGATACAAAAAAGCAGGGATGAATCTTTTTTTTTTTTTTTTCATTTTATCTTTGTAAATATTTATTATGGATTTTAAGGTATCTATGATTAGGCTACATTGTTTGCATATGTAGGGTAAAGTCTAAGGTGCAGTTGCATCCTTCACCTAGGAAGTGTACCATTTACTCATAATTGTACCATTAGGTGGAAACTTGCCAAACTTCCTCCCTTCTTCCCTTACTTAAATTTGTATTTTTTGAGACAGTTTCACTTTGTCACCCTCAGAGAGTGCAGTGGCCTCATAGCACATGGCACTCTCAAACTCTTGGACTCCACCAATCCTCTTGTCTCAGCCTCCAAAATTGCTGAGATTCCAGGTACCCTCCACAAAACCCAGACTATTTTTAGTGGCAGGGTCTTGCTCTTGTTCAGGCTGGGCTCAAGCAATCCACCTGCCTTGGCCTCCCAGAGTGCTACCACGACAGACATGAGCCACTGTGCCATGCCCTGCATGGGGAATCTTAAAAGTCCAAAAAGGCTACATACTGTACAATTCCAATTAAATACATTGTGAAAAAAGAAAAGCTATAGAGAAAGCTAAAGGATGAGTGGTTGTCCTAATTTGGGGGAGGGAGGAGGGTTGAACAGTGAAGCTCAAGACAGTAATGTTTTGGGGGCAGTAAAACTATTCTCAATAATTCTATAATGGTAAATATGTGATTCTGTGCCTTTGTCAAAGCCTGTAGATCTTTATAGCATAAAGAGTAAACTTTAATGTATGAAAATTAAAAAAAATTTCAGGAGGATGTGGGATCCCAGTGTAGAAGGCAGAATGTGACAAAGCAATATACATTTATTACAAATATTTAGAACAACTTCACTGAAGAGAATAGGAAAAAAAGTGTTCAGCTAAGTAACTTTGGAAATGAGTGGAAACTGTTAGACAAGAAGCAAAAGAATCTGTACATATGCACTGTATTCTAGTTGGTAAAGTTTGTTCCCATGAGAGTCTGCCCTAAACAATCCCCGTATGTTCCGTGTGTGCACTGAAACGGAACTTTAAGTAAGTGGACGATGGATGGGGTAGGAGGTTACACATAACAAGGGGAAGAGGTTAGAATGTTCCATGTGGTCATAGATTAGGGACGGAAACATCTGTGTACACTCATAGTGTATGTATGGATGGTTATGACACAAATATAATATGTATGTGTGTATGTACCTGGGTTAGTACACACATGCGTTATTTCCTTGTGAGGACCCAGACACAATGATACCTCAGGAGGAATAAGCACATTTAACACCCAGGTCTTGGTTTCTAACCCCACTTTCCAATAAAAATAACCAAGCCTTCTTGAAGCAATGGCTTATTCTAAGATTGGGACAGGAAACATACAAGATGAGTCTGGGTCATCTAACCTTAGACGTTAATAACTGGGAAGCTGTCTCTGAGGTATATAGACTTCTCTGAACTATATTCATAACTTTTTTCTAAACCTACAACTGTTCTAAAATGTTTAAGAAAAATTTGTGTTAAGCCAAAAGAAGGTAAAAAGAGAAACAGAAGATTTGAAAAAAATTAGATGGACAAATAACCACAACAACAAAAAGCAAAATATTTACATGAACTTTATATGAATTAAAACTCCAGGGAAATAAAAGAGATTGTGAGACTGGATTAAAGATCAGGACTCATCTACAGGGTCTCTAAAATTGATGCATTTTATTGATTTTTTTTAAATGGATGCATTTTAAATATAAAGATACAAATATATTGAAAGTAAAAAGATAGCAAAAGCTAAACCATGAAACCTGTTAGTATAAGAAAACTAGAATGTTGATATTAATATCAAATAGTAATAAAACAGGTATTAAGAAATATTACCAAAGGTAAAGTACATTTTAAATGTATGCTGAATTCTACATTTTCTTTTAAATGAGAGGGTTATGCTACATGCTTTAAGTTCTGTACTTCTAGGGCTGGCCAGTAGCAAGTCTGATTTCTAAAAGTGAGCATATTTTGCTATGCCTTTACAGCCCATAGCTACAGCCCATAAAGGGCTATTGGATTCACATGGATAGATTCTGATGGGCTCTTTCTAAACAGATTTGTCTATGCAGAATATTTTGCTTGAATTCAAATGAAATTTGTATTAACCTTTGTTAAGTAGAGAAGCATACAGAAATAGCACGAGAGGTTTGTAGATATACCAGACCATAAGATTGTTTGCTTATGAAAGCTGTTGAACTATTTATTTGATCCACACCACACACATTTTGGAGGCACTGAACTGAAAGCATAATAGACCCAAGGGTGTGTATGTATTCTAGAGAAAGAGAGAGACTTGCATTCAAATGAATGCATTTTGTTTAATGTATGTTTTAGAACCACACTTGAAAAGTACTCTATGAAATTTCAATTGGATTTTGCTGGGTCATTTTCATTTAGAACTTAGTAAAAGCTAAATGGCTTAATGAATATTTAGTATACCTTAGACAGTTCAGCATTTTCAAACCTGCATCAAATTGAAACACCAAAACAAAAATACATTATTTTTCAAATTCTTCTTGTTCTTTTCCTTTTGTGTCTCCTGAATAAAGATAGTCTAATAGCTGGTGATACTGGTATAAAATGAAGAGGGTAATGAGTAGGAAAAGAGAGGTTAGGAAGCTATAATCAATTGTGAGCTTCAATGCAATAAACCATGAGAGCTAAATAAGTCCTATCTCTGCCTTTGCCCTTTTCTTGTAATAATGCACACAGAGATTTTTAAGTAATATAAGCTAGAGATAAAACTGCAAAGTTCAATTATCTTAGCAATGAGACATTAGAAAGGAAAAAGGGACATGTTTGAGTAAGTGATAAGACTGGAAATATGACAACATAATGACATTTCACTAACAAAATTAATTCACCTCGGATATAAGAGGGTACATTTTCCTATACTGATTGCTACTGACTTTTTAGTTTAGTTTAGTGAATTGTAAATCCTCCCTGTTGCTGCCTGGGAATTATGTATTCACTTGAATTATGAAAATGATTACCATGATATTTCAGCCTCTAGGGAGCTATAGATTTTTTTCCTATCATTTAAACCATTTTATCCATTTCTTGAACTCAGAATGACTTATATTCATTTTTAAAATTTTATAGAAATACCTGTGAGTTTAACTTTGATGTGATTCTAATTTGTCCTGCTGAAAAAGCTAATTTTCAAGTGTGTATATATGGGCAAATATGTACATGTGGGTGTGTGTTTTTGTGAATACGAAATAACTAAGTTGTTTCAGTGGAATACACAGAAACTGAGGAACTAATGAGTTCTTAAGTTGAGAAAGAACAGAAACAACACAATGAAAGACTTGCAAAATGAGAAATTAGGGGGGCAGCAAAAATGGGAAAAAACTAGTACACAGTCTTACTTTATATATGTATAATAGAAAAAAGGGACAGGGATTAAAGATGGTGGCCGAGTAACAGCTTCTGTAACTGGGCACAGCGAGTCTGGGGAAACAAGACTCTAGGCATCTCTGGCCAGTGGGATCTGCCTATGATCATCCCTTTGAGGATACAGGGAGCCAGTAAGGGACTTCTGGATCCCAGGAGGAGTACAAAAACAGTGGAAAACTTGCAAGTGGCTGCGTGTGTTTGATCGACCTAATCATGCCGGCAACCATAAGTACAAGCAAGTACAGTGAGACTGCAAACCGGAAAGGCCTTACCTATAAATTGTTTTGGTGTTCTTGGACCTGGCACTCAGTTGAGCTGCCTTGGGGAGAGCTTGAGCAGGAGTGTGGAGAACGTTGGGCATTGTATGGGGCCCCAGAATGAGCCACTGAGCTGGGCAAAGTAAGCCATTGTGAAAGAACTGCTCTGGTAAGCTCGGCCCTCAACGTCCCAGAGCAAGGATCGGGCGGGACAAAGTAACCTAGTGACTGAGCAGCCTAAAGGCGGGGATTGAACTGCCTTCCAGCCTTAATCCTTAGGGGCAGAGTGTGGCGGTTTTGGCACACTGGAGCCTTGGTCTGCTGCCCTGGGTAGAGTGCCGTGAAGTCACAGCTCATAGCAACCTGAAACTCCTGGGCTTGGTGCTGCCCAGACCTCTGTAAGAGCTGTGCAGCAACCCCGACTGGTGACCCGCACCCACTGGGCCTCCACATTCTCTGACTAGGAACTGCGGGAGCCACGCAACCCTGCATCCTCCCTCCTGTGTCCTCCCAGCCTCCACACTAGCCCGTTCCTCTGGCCAGAGACTCTGGTAGCTGCGTGCCCTCTGGAGCCCTCCCTGCCTCTGCACAGAGCCCTTCTCCTGGCCAGAGACAGCTGGAGCCTTGGGCTCTCTGTGCCAAAGTCACTGGGCACCAGGCACTCCCAGAACCATGCTCACCTTTCCCAGCCCTGTTGCTGGATCCAGGTGTGTCACACACCGGAGCTGCTTCCACAACCAGAACTTCCTAGCTAGAGCAGCCCCAGAGGAACTACACAGGGTCACTCCCTACAAAGATCCAGCAACAATAGAGTGATCCTGCTGGGGTCTAATCTTGGAGAGACACCTCCCCAACTCTGA